>JBCEWE010000047.1:1157115-1384615 GCA_039877035.1 Silurus lanzhouensis
AAATTGATGTTCTGATATTTTATGTTTATACAGTTCATATTCAGGGCTTTTCCATATCTGTTAAGGGGGTCTTCTTCCGCCATTAGAGTTAAAATTTATAAGTGACAATGTCACAGTCAGGAAATGAGAGAGGGGTGGAGGAGCAGATGGCTAGTTACCAGCATGAAGATTTACAAGGTGAAACCCACATAATGGTAGACCAATCAGAGCGACCGTGTCTGAAGGAAACAAATGAAGTTAAACAACGTCTAACTGATCTCCAAGGCAAATTTAATAAGGATGATAATGCTCTTGAAGGTCCAAGACGCTCTGAACGCACACGCCATCCTACAGAGAAGATGCTCGCGCATCAATATGAAGAGGCCAAGAGAAAAGAGAAAAGGCTGTTTGCCATGTACGAACAGTGGAAGCTCCACGCAAGGAAGGCAAGAGATCAGCTAAAGACTTATATGTCAGAGAGTCAGCTCTGGCCTCTCATTGACGACCTTAAGAAAAGTAAAGAAGACATGATGAACATTTATTATAAAATTCGAAATCTCACCTCACCCTCTACCGGCATAAGAAGAAGAGTTGATACATGTGAAGCTGTGACCACAGAAATCATCAACATTGCATACAGCAGAGCTATAAATGAGAAAAGCGGGTTTGATGAGTCGTGGCGGAGCAGTTCGTGAAGGCGGTGTCTTTCCTGCGGGAAACTTCTTATGCCGGTAGAGGGTGAGGTGAGATTTCGAATTTTATAATAAATGTTCATCATGTCTTCTTTACTTTTCTTAGTAAAAGTCTGTCCATGGATCCGCTGCTTCTTGGACAAGTCACAGCCAGTCCGATCTCTACTCCATAACTTCATCCATGATAGTAAAACGCGTGGACGCAGCAGCTGAACTAGCAGTAAAGGAAGCAAATTATCAGATGCTGCTAGAAGAAGAAAAGCAAAAGGAATCTATAAGAGAGCTAGAACAACAATGCAAGGCTGTAGAGGCACAAAGGCGTAAGTTGGAGCGATTACAGGCAGCGAAAGAGATAAGGGCCGCTCAAGCCAAGTTGAAGATCTACGAAAGGGAGACGGATCACAAGGATGCTATTTATCTCAAGAAGGAAAGGAACATGGAAGCAAAGAATACACCTGTAACTACAGTGCCCCTCTCAAGTTGCAACGCCCCATCATACAGACATTCCCTCTCTCACTCAGCTCTTTCAAGACAACATAGCCTTAAATAGACTTCCTGTTCCTGAGCCATTTGTCTTCAATGGCGATCCCATACAATTCATTGAATGGAAGGCAGCATTCACTTCACTCATAGACCAAAGGGCAATCACGCCAGCCGAAAAACTATACTACCTAAAAAGGTACGTTGGTGGCCCAGCATGGCAGGCTTTAGATGGCAACTTTTACCGAAATGACAATGAAGCATACCAAGATGCATGGGACAAACTAAATCGTCGCTTTGGCCAGCCATTCGCCATTCAGAGAGCGTTTAGAGAGAACCTCACCAACTGGCTGAGAATTCCATCGAAGGATGCTGAAGGACTGAGACGCTTCTCAGATTTTCTGAATGCTTGTCAAGATGCCATGCCTCATGTCAAGGGTCTCGACATATTAAACGACTGGGAAGAAAATCGGAAGCTCGTATACAAACTACCAGACTGGGCAGCTTTACGCTGGAACCGACAAGTCACGCAAAGCCTAAATGAAAATCAAGAATTCCCAAGTTTCAAAGAGTTTGCTAGATTCACGTCAGATGAAGCCGAGATTGCTTGTAATCCCATTACGTCCTTTCATGCCCTTCATTTGTCAGATTCTATCACTGAGAAGAGAAACCTCAGAGATGTGAAGAAAACCAAAGCTAGTGTGTTTACCACCCAAATGAAAAAAAAATGAAAAACACAAGTCAGAACAAGGGAAAGTTAAGGTTTCATGTATCTTTTGTCAAGATAATAGACACCAACTACACGCATGCTATAAGTTCACTGAGATGGTGTTAGTTGAGCGACGCAACTATATAAAGGAGAAGAAACTCTTATGGATGCCTGAAACCCAGCCACAGCGTGAGAGACTGCCGTCATCGTCTTTTCTGTAACCACTGTAAAGGAAAGCATCCTACAGCCCTGCATAATGACAACTATAAATGAGAAAGGACTACGTCAGAACCAGAAACAAATCAAAGCACTGCTGCAAGTCACTCAGTGTAGCAGGTGAAGGCTCATCGAACACATCTATGGTGATACCAGTCTGGGTTTCATTTAAAAATAATCCAACCACTGAGAAACTCGTCTATGCACTGCTTGACATTTAAAGCGATACTACATTCATTGACCAAGAAGTGAGTGATGGTCTTAATGCTGACAAGTATCCAGTGAAACTAAAGTTGACGACTATGAGCGGCAGAGATACGGTGATTAAAAGCGAAGGTGTCTCTGGACTTCGTGTTAGAGGATATAGTTCTGCAGTTCAAGTCGATCTTCCGATCACCTATACAAAGGACTGCATACCTGTCAACCGCTCTCACATTCCCACTTGTGAGACGGCTAAAAAATGGAGTCATCTGGCAGAAATAGTGGATGAAATACAACCACTGAAGGACTGTGTAGTAGGTCTTTTGATTGGCTACAACTGCTCAAGAGCTATGGCACCAAGGAAGGTCCTTTTAGGAGACGACGAGGAACCCTATGCTGTAAGGACTGATTTAGGATGGAGTATTGTAGGGCGCTCACTACAAACCCAGGATGCGTTGAGCACACATCATTTGTGTCACAGAATTACAGTTAAAGAGCTACCTCCGTTAACTCCTACCGACATCATTCGCGTTCTAGAGTCTGACTTCAAAGATGGCAGTGAGGACAGCAAAATTGTGTCACAAGACGACATCACATTCCTTAACATACTGGATAAGGGAATAAGGAAAAATGTGTCTGGACATTATGAAATGCCTCTGTCCTTCAAAACCAGACCCAGCCTGCCTGACAACAAAGGCTCAGCTATTACACGCCTCTTTCACCTTAAAAGGAAATTACAACGGGATAAGAGGTATAAGGAACATTTTGTTGAGTTCATGGAGGAAGTCATTGGGAAGGGAGATGCTGAGCAGGTCAATGACAGTGGGAGTGAAGGGGAGAGATGGTACATTCCCCATTATGGTGTGCATCACACGAAGAAGCCAGATAAACTTTGTGTAGTGTTTGATTGCTCAGCCAGATACAAAGGAACAAGTTTGAACGATCACCCCCTCTCTGGGCCCGACATGTTGAACAACTTAAGTGGAGTTCTCCACTTAAATCTAGCTAAGGAGAATCGTGACATCTACCCTCAAGGCTCGAGATTTGTTATGAGGGACCTTTATGTGGACGATGGGCTCGCAAGTGTCGAAAACACTGAAGATGCTATTAAGCTTGCCAGGAAAGATATGTATGGCAAGAAAAGGTGGAGACATGTTCAATACCTTGCAGAACAGTTTTGAAAACGATGGCGAAAGGAATACCTCGCCAACATAGCTCTTAGACAGCGCTGGCATGCTCCAAGAAGGAATTTACAAGTTGGAGATATCGTAATCTTGAAAGGAGAGGATTTGCAGAGGAATGAGTGGAGATTGGGTAGAGTTTCAAAGTCACTACTGACAAAGATGGACTTACGGTCTGCTGCACTGACTCGGGAGTGCAGTTTGCTTCTGATCATCATCGCTGTACCCCGCAACTTTGTATATATGCTTCAAATGGACATTTGGTGCAACCCAGATGAGGATGGGTTCCCTCTTGAGTCTGGTTCCTCTCAAGGTTTCTTCCTTATGCCATCTCGGGGAGTTTTTCCTTGCCACAGTTGCTCATCAGGGACAAACATACTTATAAAGAACATATTTACATTTAATCACCACATTATCTGTGTAAAGCTGCTTTGAGACAATGTTCATTGTTAAAAGCGCTATACAAATAAAAATGAATTGAATTGAATTGAATTAAAACTCCAGCTTGGTGACCGCAAGCTTGGCAAAAAAGGGGAGCGTCTTCACGAGTTGTCAGAAGTTGAGCGCCCAATCCAGAAGCTTGTTCTGTTGCTGGAGTCTAATTAAATCTGCTCCTTCCCTCTATAGTGCATAATAGTACATAGTCCTTTAACCCCGCCCCCATACGGTATAATCCTTTAACTCTGCCCCCACTAGTTAGTGTGACGCACACATGGTAAAGGAAAGTCATGTCGCTAAAATGCTCTGAAATCGTACAAGGTTCTTAAGGAAAGTAAGGGATAATTAAGCACCTAGCTGGAACGGGAACAAGGTACTATGATTGATTTGTTTAATGTCTATATGCATTAATATTTGGGTTAATCTATTTAACTGTGACATCATTGTGTGACATCACAAAAGGGTTTCTTTTAAATGGCTATTCATGTTTGTTTGTAAGAGCTTATTGTATTATTTGTTATTTATCTGTTCTGTAGCTCTTACGGTGTTTCACTAAGAAAAGGTTTTTCATTAAGGAAAGGTAGATTTTGTGTTTCCCAAGGAAAGGCTGACGGCTGAACACAAAATAAAGGCTTTTTGAAACATCAGTACGCTTCACCATTGTCTGGCTGGGGGTTTGCTACAGTAAGAGCTTGACCCGCATCGATTCCAATAACTGTTGTCTACAATGGGCCACGGAGGGTCTTCACAGCGCCAGTTACAGCTTCTGCTACCACACCGTCACAAGGCATCAGCGTGAACTCATCAAGCTGCTTCCTTGCGCCTGACCTATATTTCGGACAGCAGTCTCACAGATTCGGTGCAATGGTCAAGTACAGCCACACTTACGAACATTGATGCAAGGTCGTGAGTATTAATCTACTATAGTACGAAGATACGGCGAGCAACGGATGAACGGCTTCTCGGACTGAACATTCAATACTCACCGGCTCAGCAACAAGAGCAACAAGATAAACTGTGATTATATGTTTGTTTGTGTTTGTAAGAGCTTATTGTATTATTTGTTATTTATCTGTTCTGTAGCTCTTACGGTGTTTCACTAAGAAAAGGTTTTTCATCAAGGAAAGGTAGATTTTGTGTTTCCCAAGGAAAGGCTGACAGCTGATAAAGGCTTTTTGAAACATCAATATGCTTCACCATTGTCTGGCTGGGGATTTGCTACAATGGATGCTGCTTACGACCCTGCTAAAGGTCTGTTTGGTATAGCTCTCAGGAAGATGAGAGAAACCAGCACTCTCAGGAAACACCAGAGATGAAGCTTTTAACCCCTGTTTGCCACGCAAGCAGACACAGAGACCACCTTCTCAGCCAGTGTGACAGGGCTTTGCTGCAGCCGCGGCTGTGCGGGACCTGCTCTTAATGGGCAGCAAGCTGGCAAGATCGGCTGGCTTGGGACCATGGGGGACGCATTAATTTGTGGCCATGGCTGCTAAAAGGGTGCACACGTATGTTCCCCTGTCCTCTTCTCTCCGCCTGCAAAGAGAAGGAAGAGGGAAAACAGCCTGGGTATGAGTTCCGTAAGGTTTTTCCATAAGTTCTCCTTGAGTGTTCAGACCCATCTCAGATTTGGATGTCTGTTCAATAAAAACTGCAGCATCGCATCCAAGGTACAGACTGAGGGCAACATGCACCACGAGTTCAAAAAACAATAAATGTGGCACTTTCGCATCCAGGCAGACAGCTACAGGTGATAGTTTGCGAAAATTCCAAGGAAGTAACAAGCATCGGAACAAAGTATACAGGGGTCCTCTTTCTGTGTGCATTTTCAACTGCCATGCATGCGCTGCCCAACCGTGGGTGTTAAGCACCATTTCACGGGTATACAGACTTCAATTCGCAATGAAACCACCCAGATTTAACAGGGTGTTAGGCTCGATGGCCGAGGGAGTCGGCTTGCACCCTAACAGCCAAGATCGACTCTCTTTTAAGCAAAGAGGTGATCAGAGTTGTGCCGGAGGAGGAAAGCTGTCAGGGGTTTTACTGCTGGTACTATGTGATCCCGAAGAGAGGGAGCACATCCGATCCGTCCGATCTTAGATCAGCACCTAAGGAAAATACTCATTCAAAATGTTGACACACAAAGTGCTCTGTCGGTTGACCAACAATTGGTTTGTCAATCATCTACTCGCACACTTTATAACAATAAATGGTGAATCTTTGATGAGTGGTTTAGCCAGTCACATGGTCCCTTTCCAGTGTTCAGTGGGAGACATGTGTTTTCTCCAGGATTTGCTGGATAAACAGAAAGCTTCTAGCAGCTATTTCGGCATGTCATGTCGTGTTTGGTAACGAGCCTGCAGTTTGGCACCCTTTAATAAGTCGTTTTTTCAAAAGAGCGTGCCGTAGGATGCCGGTGTCTAGGCAGATGGTTCCACTGTGGTTCTACTGTGGTACAATATTAAATGTCATAGGGTTGGAATTTCTCTCTTAAGACAGCGCTGCTTGTAGCTCTGTTGACAGTGTTGAAAGTGTGTGAGCGAGCTGCAAGCCCTATCTGTCAGTCCATCCTGTTAACAGATTGCCCCAGGGCTCACAAAAGTTTCCTTTAGCCCTAACCTGGCGTTTGTACCTACAGTAGTGGATTCTTCTTATAGATGTCCCATTGCAGAGCTTTCGGCTTTCCACCCTCCTCCATTTTTTTCTCAGGAGGAGGAGAGGTTGAATTCCTTATGTCCAGTTCGGGCTCTCCATACATATGTCAAGAGAACAACAGGCTTCAGGAAGAGTGACCAGCAGTTTGTGTCTTGGGCTGCTCCTTACAAGAGGAAGCCGTTGTCAAGACAGAGGCTGTCCCACTGGATTGTTGAGGCTATATGTCTAGCATATGAATGCCTAGGTTCTCAGGCGCCTGACGGTCTAAAAGCGCACTATACTAGGGGGATGGCGACATTATGGACCCTACGATTTTATAGACTAAATGTGTAATGAGTAATCCTTCGCACATACAGTGCTAGGAGCCAGAAGGTCAGAGCCCATGTAATTTAGGTATAGCCGGATCACGTGCAATCCGGGAGTGGTCTATATCGCCCAGAGTGAAACACAAAGCATTAGAAAAAGAACGATGAATCCCAGGTTCTTTGATAACAGAGTGAGGTATTTCACCCTTCTTGCACAGGAACGGGAAGAAATCTTGCTACAATGACTTTGTACAATGACGTTGTCCGTGAAGACAGACATGGTGTTATAGGAGCTTCCGTAGCGATTCCCATAGTAAAACACCTCACTTTGTTATCTCAGGCAGGCAGGCAGGCAGGCAGGCCTTGTCATTGCATCTCCAGAAGTGCAAATAGTAGCAATGTGCGAACTGACAAGTGCAGATAAATATATCAGAAGCTGTTCAGGAAGAATATATGTGAATATATATGCATCTAAAGATCTCTATGCATATATTCTTATTGTTCTTGCTCAACAGTTTGTGCACAGAAACATAAGGGTTAACAATAGCTTCATTGCTAATCTCACATGTCAGCTTGCATGATATAACTGACCATGTGGACAATCTGAATGCTAAAAGCTAGCTGTCACAATACAATCCATGATAAATAAAAGGTGTATACACTATATAGTGTATTATATGTACACATGGTTTGTTAGGAATTTGGATAAATTTCTAGAAGCAAGCTGATTTTTCTCATTTTTAACCAAGCTTTAATCTGATTCTACAATATACACTAAACAGACCAGAAACAGAGAGATTTGTATTGAAGCAAAAGTAACAGCAACAGCAACAGTAATCTAGTTGATCTGAGGTGTGTTTCTTGTTTTCACATTGTGAAGTGTGATTCATACTCTGCTGTTTCTCCAACCAGTGCTTTCATCATGAGTGTCCTGCCTCCTGTTCGCAAGGACCGCATCATTAGCCAGCTGCCAAAGGTAATACATCACTCATCGTAACTGACTCTGCCTGATTTCACATGGCTGAATCATTCATTTGTTTATTCACTACATATTATGGCTCAGTAAACACAGCTTTAGTTTTGAAAGTAAGGGATTGGGCAAAGCTCTCCTGGGGATTTATTTAAGTGTTGTCAAGGAGATTCATTTATTCAAAATCTATATTATTAATTAAATTCATATTGAAATAATTTTTATTTGTATAGCGCTTTTAACAATGAACGTTATCTCAAAGCAGTTTTACACAGATAAATGAGTCATAAATGTAAACATTATATGTTTGTTACCTATAATTCTAAGTTTTCCCTAATGAGTGAGCCAGTGGCAACTGTTCAATTTAATTCAGTTAATTTTTATTTGTATAGCGCTTTCAACAATGAACATTGTCTCAAAGCAGCTTTACACAGATAATGTGTATTATAAGTGTAAGTTTGTCCCTGATTAGTCCCTGATTAGTGAGCCGGTGGCGACTCTGGCAAGGAAAAAGGAATAATAAGGAATTAATGTGTGTGTGTGTGTGTGTGTGTGTGTGTGTGTGTGTGTGTGTGTGTGTGTGTGTGTGTGTGTGTGTGTGTGTGTGTGTGAAAATGCAATTGAATTGTGCATATAGGGAGCTATGCACCCTTTCACAGAGCTCTCCTCACAGATGAGTTTTTTGCAGTAAACAACATGCTCTCAATATCTATTAAAAAATAGCAGAGAATTTCTTATTTCTGAAAAAGCAGGCCATTTTCTTACAGAGGTACGTTTCAGCCATGCCAACAAAGTGAAGAAGTTGCATCATCTGTGCACAGTTTTAAGCTGTTACGGTTCAGTAAACTTTTAGAAAGTTTCTGTTTGCTTTTAATGGAAATGTGGCTCTGTAAAACACCCTGGTAGTGATTGTGTTATTTTAGTGTAATTGTTATTGCTGTAAATGCTCTCATATAATATCCCAAGTATCTAAATTTCATCCTCTCTAGTGCTTCAGTAAAGGGGCTGCTTTACACACTGAAGATGGATTTCATGCCAAAGTGAAGACAGCCTGCCAGGAGCAGAGAACTGGCACTGTGGGGTGAGTCTGGACAGATTGAAGACAGTGAGGGACAACAGGTCACTGAACAAACTCCTGTCTATCATGGAAAATTAATCTCACCCACTACATGAGGCAGTGGAGTTCATTCTCCAACAGACTCTGACAAAGAACGGTTCAGGAAATCATTCCTAACATTTGCAATTGCACTGTACACTGACTTACCTCTATGTAAAAGATAATAATTGTAACTTATATATATAATCCCATTATTCACTGTCACTTTACGCACACATAAATACACTGACAATTTGCATTTTTTTTCTTTTCCTTTTCTTTCTTTTGAATTGCCAGTTTGCACTCTGTTTTTTCTATGTAGCATCATCTGAAATATTGTATTTATTTACATCAATCACAATTACTTAATTACATTCTACTAAATTACGAGTACATTTGTGTTTTAACAGAATGCTGTATCCTCTCTCTCTCTCTCTCTCTCTCTCTCTCTCTCTCTCTCTCTCTCTCTCTCTCTCTCTGTACCACAGATTTAAAATCTCCAAGGTTATTGTGGTGGGAGACCTGGCTGTAGGGAAAACATGTCTTATTAATAGGTAATCATTACTTAAGTGAAAAAGTAAAGAAGCCACTGTTTAATGTGTACTCAGAATGAACATTTATTTAACAAATTAACAGACAACGTTAACTTGTAAATCTAGGGTTTTATCTTTTCTGCATCGTCTTTACAGATTTTGCAAAGATGTCTTTGACAAAAATTACAAAGCTACTATTGGTGTGGACTTTGAGATGGAGCGGTTTGAGGTGCTTGGAGTTCCATTCAGCCTCCAGCTGTAAGTGTTGAATATGGTTTCTCACATGTCCCTCACTCTTACAAACCACTCAATAGTTACCACTCTGTTCTTTCCTGTAGGTGGGACACTGCAGGTCAGGAAAGGTTCAAGTGCATCGCTTCTACATACTACAGAGGAGCTCAGGGTTAGTACATTTGTATATACTCTATATGGACAAAAGCATTGGGATACCAAACTTTTACCACAAAGTTGGAGGCACATAATTAAAGGATGTGGTAGCATTAAAGTTTCCCTTCACTTTAAGAGCCAACCCTGTTGCAGCATGGTAGTGCCCCTGTGCACAAAGCGAGCTCCATGAGATAGGATTTACTTGGTTTGAAGTGGAAGATCTGTGAGTGGCCTGCTATAGACCTCTGACCTCAACCATCTTGAACACCTTTGAGATGAATGCTACCTGACTTTACTAATGCCCTTTTAGCTGAATGAGAACAAATCTCCACAACCCCACTACAAAATCTAGTATATGATCTTTCCAGAAGACTGGAGGTTTTTATGACTTCAAAAGATGCATACAATATGTTCAGGTGTCCATGAACATTTCTCTATATGCATAGTTGGTACCCAAAGCTCCATGCACAATGACAACATAGGCTACCCCATCTGATAAATGGATACAGAGAAAAGTGTCACAAAATCTAATGCCTAGTACTCTGCTGTGTCTGGGACTGCATAGACAGTGCATGTGCTAACTCTTGTCCACCACCATGAGCTTTGGAATTGGACCATTGAATAATGGAAGAAGGCCACCTTGTCTGATTAAATCCCATTTATTTTACATTACTGTGTATTTGTACACCATTTTATACTCATTGTCAGTGTTCTGCTAACTACATATCTGGGCATTCGTATGGATGTTGATCTGACACATGCCACCTAATTGTCTTTGGCCTAGAGTGGCAAAAAAAGTTATTTCATTAAAGAAAGCTATGTGTAATGCTATTTAAAGTTTGTATAAAGACATCTAAAGTATTCTGCAACAAAGTTCAGAATGGTTTGTGGTCAGATGAAGCCAAAGTAGAACATTTTGGCATGAATACTAACATAGCCCATTAACAAAACAACACCATCCTGACAATGAAACATAGTAGTGGGACTATTGGATTGGATTGATTAGATCTAAATGTTTATTACACTTCATAGCATATGTGGTGTTTAATGAAGGCCTATCTGCTGTATTATTGTTGAATTTACTGATCACTATGCAAACATTCCAACATATATGATATTATATGTGAGTTAAAGTCTATTCTACTTCTGTCATGCATATTGATGATTATTTCACCTAATCCCTTTCAGCCATAATAATTGTTTTTGATTTGACTGACGTGGCCTCGCTACACCATACCAGGTAACATATATCACTTCTAACATTTCTAAACAAAGCTTACTTTTACAGAAGTAAAAAATACACAAAATACAATCTGGCCAAAAGATTGTGGACATCTGATTATCACCGCTCGTTGTTTTCCCCAAATGGTTGCCGCAATGCTGGAAACGCAGAATTCTCTATGATGTCTTTGTAACATTACAGTTTTACTTTACTGCAGCTGAGAGGTCTAAAACCTGTTCTAGCACAGCAATGCCCCTCTGCACAAAGCAAGCAAAATTAATTGCAGAAATTTCTCCTTACCAGAGCACCGGTACCTAAACTCACTCATGCTCTTGTGGCTGAAGAAACACATTCCCACAGCCACTCCCCAAAATCTACGAAAGTCTTTCCAGAAGCGTGAAGATCAATAGTATAAATCTTGGGGAATATGAGTGTGATTTTTCAGGTGTCCTCATTCTTTCGGCTGCATAAAGTAGAAGAAAAGTGCTTAGAAGTGTCTTCTCTCAAAGGCAATGGCTGGAAGATGCTATGAAAGAGAACGATCCCACCAATGTGCTACTGTTCTTAGTGGGCACAAAGAAAGATCTGATTGTGAGTTTATGTACTATAAAGTGTACAATTTAATTTAATGTGTTTAAACTGCTAAACACATTGGTAACCCCACTGTTGTGTGTTCCTGTAGTCCCCAGCACAGTATTCTGCTAATGTACAGGACGCCATTAATGTGGCCCAAGAAATGAAAGCGGAGTATTGGGCTGTGTCTTCTTTGTCTGGTAAGACCTTGCTGATTTTGTATACAGTAGGTTAGAAAAGATCTGCATACATTGAAAAACCTCATATACATGCACATCCTACATTATTGAAAACATAAAATTCAGATTGGTTAAAACATAACCAGTTAAAATTATGAGGTTAAGTTTTGTTCAATCATTCCTTGTTTTATCCTGTGATATGCATGAAATAAATAAATAGATTGCTTAATATATAAAAAATATATGCATATTACTAATGAGGTAAACGAGTCTACTGGAGAAATTGGTCTGAAATGCTTTTGGTGTTGGTGGATCCAGTGATAATTTTTACAGAGACTGCTATGACATCAGCCTATATCACAGTCTGTGCTACTGCTGCGTTACTTGTTTGTATTATATATTATATTATATTTCTGTCAACCGCTCTCACATTTGGATCATGCCCTCTGTCAGCTCATTACTTTTGCATTTTCACACAGTAAATGCCAGCTCTTCTTTTCCATGGGACTGCTCAGCAGATTCTCCTGTCCACTTTTATTTGTATAGCTGCACCACAGCAAGATCTGCAGTGTTTTCTGTATCTGCTTTAGGGTTCATTTCACGCTGCAGCTGCGTAGTACCAGAAGAATGTGATGCATAGACAAAAGTATTTTCATGCCTCCGAGTTACACTGCAATAATCACTAACGACACAGATGGTTGGAAAGTTCAACAGATCACGAAAAAGGAAAAATCCACGGACTTTTAAGCACAATCAGACATGTTTTGTCATTAGAAATGAGTAATAATCAACATTAAAATTGCATTCACTTATTGTGTACCTCATTTTACTCTCTTTAATGGTGCAGATTTTAATAATAATCTATTCATTTAGATAAGAATTTAGTTCTACAACCTCTTCTTTGACAACATGCCAAATGAGGATTGGAACAAGGATAAGTATGACAGAACAGGAGCCATTCACAACTGCTCAATTACAACTTCCAAAAAAAATTCAATGTTTGGGAAATCATGGCATCTTTGGTGGACTTTGGTGATTGTTTTTTTAAGAAAGTATAGTTTCCATACATGAACAAAAAATATGGGATTGGTGCCACGTTCAGAAAATGACCATATAATCCTCCAGCTCCTGTAGGTCTCTTTGCAGCCTCCCTGGTTTTCTTTTCCTTTATCCATTTTGTAGGATTCTTAGTAATGTCACTGTAGTGCCCCATTTTCTTCACTTCTTGTAGATGGCCTTCACATTGTTTCATTGTAATGTTTTTGAAATGGTTTTGTATCCTGCTCCTGATTCATAACTTTCGATAAAGAGATTTGTGCATTGTAAGCTCTTTGTGGACCATGAAATACAAAATCAGTTGCGCTTTACATGGATTTCATGAGAATTACTTTATTGAGGACAGTTATATGATAATTCAAGCAAAAAAAAGTGACTATCACTAATCATTTTAGGGGGAGACCTGATTTATCATTGTATATATTTGTATACCATTTTTTTTATATCTATTGTAAACAAAAATACATATTTATGTAGTTGCATACAAGTTGCATACTTGACTGATTAATCTGATTAATCCCACTGTTCAGAATCACCCTGAAGACTGTTTCTGTTTTGAGTGTTTTCTAAACAGTGATTTATACCTTATTAATCAGTTATTGTGCTGCTTTCAGGAGAAAACGTGAAGGAGTTTTTCTTCCGCGTGGCTTCACTAACATTCGAGGCCAATGTGTTGGCAGAGCTGGAAAAGAGCAACTCCAGGCGCATTGGGGATGTTGTTAGTAAGTACAGAATGAATGACTGTATATATAACTTCTACATATATGATTGCTTTGTTTTGAAACAAAATACCTATACAGTTGAAGTGTCGGTGTGTAGTTTTCTGCAACATCAGTGGCATAATAACTTTCTTCATACATTTCAAATAGGAGTGTATGCAGAGTACCCTGCCATTTCATGATGACAGTTCTGAGCACCACTGCCGAAATATATTGTATATAAACAAAAATCACCATCTGGATTTGACTAAGCAAATATTTAATAGCTTATAGCAAATACATTTACATTACTGCAGTGATTAATATATTTCAGCTGGCAACAAGCTATTTAACCATAACTGAGGCAGTGTGTAGCTTCTCATTTTTTAAACGGCCAAGCCAGAAGACACATTGTGTGGTTGTGGAAAAGATGTTACTTTGTTTTAGAAGGATTCAATTATTAGTCTGTATTAAAAAAAGAAAACAACAAGGAGATTGCTGAATCTGTCCAACACATTATTAAGGATAGTGTTGAACCATCATTTGTTTAGGCAGAAAAAGGCTTCAGTTTGCTCGAGAGCATAAAGATTGCCTCTGAGCAGTGGAAAAAGGTCATGTGGATTGATTTATCCAGAGTTACCCTGTTCCAGAGTGATTGACAGATCAGTGTAAGAACAGTGGTGGATAAAGTAATGCACCCATCATGTCTCGTGTCTACTGTGCAAGTCTGTGGGGGAAGTCTAATGATCTTGGGATGCTTCAGTTAGCCAGGTCTAGGTTCAACAATGTTATGTGCCCAAAAAAATGAGGTCACTGATTACCTAAATATACTAAATGACCAGGTTTTTTCATCAAAAGATTTTTTTTTCATCCCTGATGGCAGAGGCATATCCCAAGATGATTTAGGGTTCATTAGACTCACAATATAAAAGAGGGGTTTAGGGAACATACAATATTATTTTCCCACAACACAGAATCCAGAACTCAACTGCATTGAGAATATTTGGGATCTGCTTGAACTTCTCTAAGTAGAAATAAATGTGACATTGCATGAGATTATTAAAAGGACACTAAAAATGTGATCAAGCAAAATATTAGTGTTTTGTCTGGGATGAGTGTGACAAGTGTGTGTATGTGTTGTACTTTTGCAAAAGAAAACAAATCTAATTATTCTGCTTTCTTTTCCTTACAGAAATCAGCAACAACACAAGTAACTTGTATGCAACCTCTAAAAAGAAACAGCCGAACTGCTGTCAGTAAATGGGAGTTAAAACCTGAGCATTTTGCACTAAAATAAAAGATAGTACCAAAGCAGAAACTATAGGTACTGATGAACAAGGGAGACAATCAAGTGTTACAAATGTTTATTAAGGATTTTTGGTTAGGAGAGGGTGAATTATACATTCCTTGGAAGTATTTTTTCCTCTTTTTAGACATTTTACAAAACTATGCACAAAAATTGTTCTGCCTTCCTTTCTGTGTGAGATGTTTAGGAATAATCTTGGTACAAAGATGAAAATAAAACAGTCAATTGATTTATAAATTCTTAAGTTTACATTAAACAGTGTATTAACATCATACTGAATTGCACAATAAAGTAATAGTCGTATTTTAAAATGAAATGTATTTGCAATAAAAAAAATAATAGTAATTACACTAAGAAAATTTGTACACATTTCTACACAATTAAATAGTAGTTTTATTAGTGTTTTACACAGTAACACAGTAATGTGCAAACAATTTATAGGTTGTTTTTTTGTGCAACATTATATTTTACAGGTTTGTGTTTAAATATTGTATTTTTAATATACTTAATTATATAAACCTTTGGGATCAATTAAGAATACAATTTAGTGTACAATGTTCTTAAATCAGTTCAATTAAAATGTCCTGTAACTTTTTCTCTGGACTGTTGAAGATTTTTTTTAAGCTATAGAGCACTACTATTACTATTACACTATTTCAATAATCCTATAATATAAACTTTTCCATGTTCTTAGTTTAAGAAAAAATTTACAAATATTTTAATTTTATTTGCCATATTTTCTCTTTCAGTCTATTGAGGGTGCACTCGTGTTAAGGTATACCAGAAAACATCAAAACAGAGCATACATGTGATATGTCAGATCAATGCACAGATCTGTTTTCTTCTATTATTAATATCCTTATAGTGACCCTGTGAAGTGTTTAACTGTTGAAGTTCTTGAAAGATTCCAGATAATGGTTATCTATTTGAGGCTGAAGTCTTTCAGGGATGCAATGCGAGTACTTGTAGTTTTCCTTTATCCACTTTCCACCCTCGCTGTTCTCAATGGCCATGACAGCAACACCTACAAAGGGTGAAATGTCAAGCAATTTATAGGAAAACCGAAAGTGAAGCCCATAATATATGATTTAGAGCATATTTATAGTTTTTAAACCATCTGGTGACTTATGTTCTGTGAATGGTGGATCGAACTGTGTCATTATGGAGTAAAGATGATCAATTTAAATAACCTTTATTGATTTATAATGACGATGTCAGAAAATGGTCAAAACAGGGTAACAGATTAAAAAAATCTAATGGTGCTGAGAATTTGACCCCTCTGGCCATCGTCTATAGACTTACATGTACAACAGCATTTCAGCACAATAATGTTTTTCATTTATTACTTACATTTCAGTTCTACAAGTGTTTCATTTATTTTAAAACATATGTATGCTCACCTACAACAGATGCTCCTTGTCTTTCTACCAGCTTGATGGCAGCCTTCATTGTGCCTCCAGTCTCAATCCATTGGTCCACTATAAGAACACGTAGGCCTGAAAGAAACACCATAATTTAAAACACCATACTGGATGGACAGATATTTTCCCACCTATAATTAAAGTATCTCACAAAAGTGAGTACACCCCTCACCTTTCAGCAACCACTGTATTATCTTCTCAAGGAACATTACTATAGAAATTATACTTGGGTATATTTTAGTCAATGTGTACAGTATATATATATATATATATATATTATACATACACACACACACACACAGTGGGGCAAAAAAGTATGTAGCGCCCCCTGCCCTACTTAGTTGTGTCAAGTCTAAGCTCTTTAGGGTGGGGCGACGGGTTCAATAACTTGGGGTCTCTCGACTATAGAAATTAGAATACTCTGATATACACAAGAAAGAAACATTAGTAACCAAACAGTTTTGTATTTATTTCTTTTTATGCTATATAAAATAGATTGAGATATGAATTATAGAAGATATATATTTAAGTAATTAAGTTGACATGTATAATACTTTATAGGTATGAATAACAAGTCAATAGGTATTATAACAAAATAAATTACTGTCCAGTCCACTTACTACATAAGCAACGTAAACAGTTCAAATATAGTAATACACAAAAAGCCAGCAATGAATTTGCACTCAAATGAAAATCCTTAAACACTCTTACTGTTACCTATTTCTGTAACAGTGCAACTGCAACTCTAAATCAACACTTATATCACACCAGAGTATAAATACTCAACATAAAATAGTAGTGGGCCCACTCACACAAGTCTCACAAAAAGTCTCACCAACAGTTGATAAGACAAAAACCAGTCCGTTAACATTTATGCATAAAACAAACAAACACTTTTACAAAGAAAACCAAACCAATATAACACGCGTTTAGCGGTTATTTTACTTTTTCCCAGCACGAGCGATTCTGCACCCGAACTCTCTCGAACGTGACTCGTCTCTCTTTCTCTCATTTAATTGACTCATTAACCACCAATCACATTACACTCTCATATGCATGGGTGGGTATAAAATAATTAACCTCCAATCACAGAAAAAAGATAAAACTAGGTAGTAACCAGCACATGTCTTCCAGATGCATTTAAACCAAACTTTAGGAAACCCCTTGTATTCACTAACTCTTTCGCCGCCATTGACGAATTAAAGGGATACACACTAATTTTCAGATCACATAAAAAATGTTAATCTCTTTAAACACAAATTATCCGAATAGTGCAGTTATTTAAAATGAGCTTTTAAATAATTATCACTACAGCTTTTATATACACATGTTTAATAAAAGAAACCTAACTGTAAGAGGGTTACAAGTATTTAGTCAGCCACTAATTGTGCAAGTTCTCCCACTTAAAAAGATGAGAGAGGCCTGTAGTTTTCATCATAGGTACACTTCAACTATGAAAGACAAAATGAGAAAAACAAATCCAGAAAATCACATTGTCTAATTTTTAAAGAATTTATTTGCAAATTATAAGTATTTGGTCAACTACAAATAAAGCAAGATTTCTGTCTCTCACAGACCTGTAACTTCTTTAAGAGGCTCCTCTGTCCTTCACTTGTTACCTGTACTAATGGCACCTGTTTGAACTCATTATCAGTATAGAAGACACCTGTCCACAACCTCAAACAGTCAGACTCCAAACTCCACTATGGCCAAGACCAAAGAGCTTTCAAAGGACACCAGAAACAAAATTATAGACCTGCACCATGCTATGAAGACTGAATCTGCAATAGATAAGCAGCTTGATGTGAAGAAATCAACTGTGGAAGCAATTATTTGAAAATGGAAGACATACAAGACCACTGATAATCTCCCTCAATCTGGGGCTCCATGCAAGTTCTCACCCCGTGGGGTCAAAATGATCACAAGAACGGTGAGCAAAAATCCCAGAACCACACGGGGGGACCTAGTGAATGACTTCAGAGAGCAGGGACCAAAGTAACAAGGGCTACCATCAACACACTACGCTGCCAGGGACTCAAATCCTGCAGTGCCAGACGTGTCCCCCTGCTTAAGCCAGTACATGTCCGGGCCTATCTGAAGTTTGCTAGAGAGCATTTGAATGATCCAGAATAGGATTGGGCAGAGGTGGCAAAAGTACACACATCCTTTACTTAAGTAGAAGTACAGATACTCATGTTTTAATATACTCGGGTAAAAGTTGAAGTACTGATTAAACTTTTTTACTCAAGTGAAAGTAAAGATATTCTGGTTTTGACATGTACTTAAGTAAAAAGTAGTTATTACTTCTACCTGTTTTAGCTGTTAACTGGACCTCACATCATGATTGATAGATAGATAGATAGATAGATAGATAGATAGATAGATAGATAGATAGATAGATAGATAGATAGATAGATTGATTGATTGATTGATTGATTGAGGTACACAGCAACGAAATGCAGTTTGGCATCTACCAGAAGTGCAAAAGGTAGCAATCGTGCAAATAGTGCAGATAAATATGTATCATATTTACAGCATGTGATATAAATGTAAGCGTATGTACAGTGATTAAATATAAAGGCTTATATCAGTGCAGAGACGTGTGGACATCATTAGGAGCCTTTGCTATGTTTACACACAGACAGTTAATGAGGTGATACCGGAGAAACTGCACCACTTCAAGTCAAGTCAAGAAGCTTTTATATATATAATCATAGACATTTTACAGATTTGAATGATGTATTGTTTTTATCTGTACGATCAAACATTATCTGTTTGATTTGAGACTTGTCGCAGAAATAAAACAAAAGTTTACTGATTAAAATTCTTTTTATCTGGAGTTTATTTATTTATTTATTTATTTTATATCTAAGTAAAGAAGGGACGTCGTGGATAAATGTATTTTTTGCCGAAGGTTTTAATGTCGCCTCTTTTATATTTAGATATTTATTTATGTATTTACATTTTTTATAAAAATGGTAAAAACGGAAATGCGCGCTGAATTGATAGCGCGTTAATAACATTTAGTGCCGTTTACAATAATTTTGACAGCCAAATTTAAATATATATATTAATACAAAACTAATTAAAAATGTTGTTACGAATGAATGTGTCCAGGCTGAAGATCCACATAAAGAACACAAGCAGAGAAAAGATGATGATGATCAGGAAAGTCTCTGTTCTCAGTCATGTTTACATCACTGACTCCCTCTGTCTCATCCACATTAACCCCAAACTTCTCACTGCCTTCTGCCTGCTGATTCTTATCTTCATAAACTAATCTAAATCTGTGGTGAGTGAGAAACAGGACTTTATACACCAGTGGATTAAAAAATGACAGGAAATCGGTTGTTCGGCTGAAATCGGTGCGCAGTGAAAATAAAAAAATATATATATTTCACCAAATCAATGGATTAAAACTAAAGTAACGAGCAGGTTTTGAAAATGTAAGAAGTAAAAAGTACAGATATTTGTGTAAAAATGTAATGAGTAAAAGTAAAAAGTTGTTTGAAAAATAAATAGTGGAGTAAAGTAACAAAGTATTTGTACTTCATTACTTCCCACCTCTGGGATTGGGAGAATGTCATATGGTCAGATGAAACCAAAATAGAACTTCTAGGTAAAAAACTCAATTTGTGTTTGGAGGAGAAAGAATGCTGAGTTGCATCCAAAGAACACCATACCTACTGTGGAGCATGGGGGTGGAAACATCATGCTTTGGGGCTGTTTTTCTGCAAAGGGACCAGGACGACTGATCTTGTGGAGACTTACAGAAAACGTTTGATCTCTGTCATTGCCAACAGAGGGTATATAACAAGTATTGAGATGAACTTTTCTTATTGACCAAATACTTATTTTCCACAATAATTTGCAAATACATTTTTGAAAAATTAGACAATGTGTTTTTTCTTAATTTTTTTTTCTCATTTTGTCTCTCATAGTTGAAGTGTACCTATGATGAAAATTACAGGCCTCTCTCATCTTTTTAAGTGGGAGAACTTGCACAATTGGTGGCTGACTAAATACTTTTTTGCCCCACTGTGTGTGTGTGTGTGTGTGTGTGTGTGTGTGTGTGTGTGTGTGTGTGTGTGTGTGTGTGTGTATGTACAGTGAGGAAAATAAGTATTTGAATACCCTGCTATTTTGCAAGTTCTCCCACTTAGAAATCATGGAGGGGTCTGAAATTGTCATCGTAGGTGCATGTCCACTGTGAGAGACATAATCTAAAAAAAAAAAAAAAATCCAGAAATCACAATATATGATTTTTTAACTATTTATTTGTATGATACAGCTGTAAATAAGTATTTGAACACCTGTCTATCAGCTAGAATTCTGCCCCTTAAAGACCTGTTAGTCTGCCTTTAAAATGTCCACCTCCACTACATTTATTATCCTAAATTATGAGGAGCCTCAGACCATGATGCTCTTACCACCATGCTTAACTGTAGGCAAGACAAAATTTTATTGATACTCCTAAGCAGGGCGTCACCACACATGCTGGACAAAATCTGAGCCAAACAAGTTTATCTTAGTCTCATCGGACCAAAGGACATGGTTCCAGTAATTCATGCTCTTGGACAGGTCGTTTTCAGCAAACTGTTTGTGGGCTTTCTTGTGAGCCAGCTTCAGAATAGGCTCCTTCTGGGATAGCGGCCATGCAAACCAACTTGTTGCAATGTGCAGCATATGATCTAAGCACTGACAAGCGGACCTTCTGCTTCTGCAACCTCTAAAGCAATGCTGCAGCACTCATCCGTCTGCTTTTTGAAGCAGTTTCTGCACCTGCGCACAACACAAGGACTCAACATCTTTGATGGACCATTGTGAGGTCTGTTCCGAGTGAAACCTGTCTTGGAAAACCTCAAGTATGACCTGGTCACTGTACTGTAACTCAGTTTCAGGGTGTTACTGATCTTATATCCTGGGCATCTTTGTGGAGAGCAACAATTCTCATTCTCAAATCTTTAGAGAGTCTTTGCTATAAGGTGCATGTTGAACATCCAGTGGTCACGATGAGAGAATTGTACACAAAGCACCACATTTTAACTGCTCTAATACAAGATACACAAATTTGTATGGTCCTGACAAGCAGACAAAAACATGAACATGATTAATAGGACTTGTGGCTTTGCATGGTTGAATGACAGCTATTGAGACAATAATGGCTGTATGTTGAGTTATTTTTCAGAGGACAGTAAATCAGTAAATGTTTGTTGGTGATATACTTGTTTAAAACCAGTTGGTTTTATGCTCAGTTGTGAGATGGATTTCAATACCTGGTTTTAACACATCAACTCGAACTTCCAGTATCTTTTCTTTGCCAGTGTAGTCACAATATTCCTGTGTTTGAGTTTCTACACACAGACGTCCTGCTTTTTGGACGGCCAGAAAGCCTTTTCCTAGAATGATGGCCACTGCTGAACCTGAAAATACAATATTCAAGTACTATTATTTTTATTTATTTATTTATAACAGACTTTATTTTTAAATGGGATATGATATGTTTTGAGACAGTTGTTCATGGGTGCCCAGTAAAACCTATTTTCATCAGAAAAATTATTCAGGAATTGCACATTACTGGTTTTTCTTTTTTCCTCTGCGTATTTGTCCCCTTTCCAAGAGCAGCTATATGTTTTTTGCGATTTTTTTTTCATATTTAGGATAGCTAAAGGAACACAAGTTCTACACTTCTTCAGGATCTTAAAAATTACATTTAGCTGAAAAGTGTTAATTTCCCTCTATGTATAGAGACTTCTGGAACACTCTGTATTATGCAAATCCATTTCTGTATCTAGAAATAGTATTTTGATAGCTATCTATATGAAAATTAAATTACTGCAAAATATTACTTTGAAAGAAGGTGTAATATTTTGCAGAAGCTTGTACCTTGCAACTCAAACATAGAAATAACTCATTTAAATTCAAAGGAGCATACAGGCTACACACAAGACCCTATACATGCAGTTGTGTACTTGGTGTGTAGCCTAATTTATATTTACAGCCCTGCCTAATTTGGGAATAAGCTAAAAATAAAACGGGAGTCATTACTGTCTTAGAGGCACACTGCCTGGAGCAACATGACAAAATGCAGTGTGTACCGAGGATAAAGCCCATTGCGTCTATTCCAACCACCAGGTCAATTATGTCACTTTGGAATGGTTTGAGAAGATATTTCACACAGTCTGATAAGGCCTGGTTTGGGAACAGATTGAAAAGAATTAACAGGTGCTGAGAAAAAATTATAATAAGGAAATCTTGCAATTAAGCACATGATATACTCTAAGATAAACATTAGTATATGTCATACCTGGGAATTGCAGTAAAGTCTAGAGGGATCAAGCCATGCATACTCTTGGCCCTTTGTGTTAGGTGCCATTAGGGACAGATACCAGCCTTCATCTCTATTCTGAGGAACAGCCAAGTCATTCATACTGACACAAAGCAGCTCTTCTGTAATCTCGGAAACTTCAGAACAGCAGAAAGTTTGCACAGTTAGACTTAAGTATTGGACCTCCCCTTTATCCACTGCCACTAAAGGACCGTTAGGTGAAGCCGTTTTTCGTTTCATCCCGTTCCCATATATTGGGCACTAAATTCTTTTCATTCCAATAAAAAGAGCTATTGGTTTTGAGCGAGAAAATAAAAGTTCTCCATTTATAATCCTGCAGTTTATTTTTTATTAGTATATAAAGTCGACAATAGTTCCTTCATCGCGTAATCATGTTTTGTTTATGAGTGATTCGGCTTCGCGTCACGTGTAGGAAGCACAACCAATAAGGTGGCCGCTTTTTGGTTTGCATGGTGAGAAACAGAGAATAGCAGAAATATACAAACATTGTCTAGAAATTGAATTTGAAAATGTTCCCGAAGTCGCTGGATTTCATTCCACTTGCTACAGGGGTTTCATTGACAAAAAGCGCCTGGATGCGGCAGAGAAACGAGTCATACAGCATCCTGAAATTCAAGATGCTCACAAAGACCAGTCTGTGTCATCGAGTAGAAGTACCTCAACAACTGAATGTCCTAAAAAGAAACTTAGGTCCATGACGGGCCAGTAGCTTGTGCAGGTCCTGTGCTTTCTGCCTTGTGCATCATTTGTAAGAAAACGGACAAGTACATTACTGTGGCAGGCAAACGACAGAAGGACCATCTTTTACAGGCAGAAACGTGGTGTGCAGGTGGGTACACACACACACACACACACACACACACACACACACACACACACACACACACACACACACACACAAACAAGTTTTAACTTTAAAGTGTTATGCTATATGCTGGATACTATGGCTAAATTTTAATTACATCATTTATGCAATGTTTACAAATTATTTATTGTTTTGCATACAGCTACAACCAAAATACTCAGTATTGTTTAACGGTTAACCGTTTTTATATAATGTTTTTATTTACAATCTCGTTTTGTAATGTATGGTATATAATATTTATTTACAGGCCAGTTGCTGAAAGCTGCTGAGATGAAGGAAGACACTAGCATTCTTGTGCATATTCAAGAGTCTCTCTGGAGGTGCGATACCACAAGTCCTGTTACAGACAGTACACCAGGTTCTTGACGAAGTCTACTGGAACAGTTACTGGGACCTCAGAAGAACAGTGAGTTAATATATTGCATTATCAAATGATAATTGAAATTTCATTTCAAAGGTAAAACATCTCTCTGCATAGTCTGTATATTTGTCTGTAAACACAGTTTTGACTGCACAACTCAGTAATTCACAGTAATTCAATATCAAATGTGTAGTGGTATGTGAAGGGTGAATGAACAAGTAATGTTTTATTACCAATTATAATATTGTATATTTAAAATGGAAGCCAGTGTGAAATAGTTATGACACAAAGTAATATCATATATAATCTTTTGTGTGTTTTCTTTTCAGATATGAGCCAACCTTCGATGTCCGCTTCAAGATCTTCTGTGAGAGGATCATCCGTCATAGAATAAATGTAAACCAGGTGCTGACAATGATGCAGCTAAGAAGGATCTTTTTAAATCTTGTGCTTCAAACTACAGGTAATTAAAACACCACAAGTTTCTATTTATTACACAGCTTTGAAAACAATGTTTATGCAACATTTTTATTTTTTCTTACACAAATTGGATTTATAATAATGATAATCATATTTTATAACGTGTAGAAGCTAGTACACAGTGTATTTTAATTCATTTGTTTTCAGTGGGAATATATCTTTATTTATACTGTTGTGATCATCTTTCGATGTATCTTTGTTTCAGGCAGGATAAATTGAAGGAGGTTAAGTCGTGATTTCCCCCAGCTGGTGTTTCACTCACCCAACAAGCGCAACATCAGTGAGCTGGTTTTTGTTGAGACACTGTCTATAAGCTGATCAACAGGCTCCCTCATCCAAAGTGACGGTGAAAACACGCCAAGTAAAACAGATGGTCCTCAAAGACAAACTTCAGTGGGCTCTATCAATACTACAGAGGACATAAGGACACTTTATAGTGCAGCATTAATATTAAAGATGCTCCTATGTGACTCTCCCAGTATGACATATCCATGGCCACCCACATCAGATGATTTAAATGCAAGTGAAGCAAAATTTGTTGTGCCACTCGAACTGTACAATCTAATTTCCTGGATTATTGGTGCAACTGAGGAACCAACACTGGCCCATTATGTTGATATTACAGATGATTTGAACCTAAAAGTGAAATCTATTTGTCAAGACATTGTGTATCTTGCATCTAAGCGCCACAATTGTTGTGTCTTGGTCTAACCATTCGCCATTTAACTGGTTCATCACAGAATGTGTCACTTCTAAATAGGCTAGGACATTGTGCATCATGGGACACAGTTGTCAGTCTAGACAGTAGCCTTGCCCAACTTCAAATAGTAGAGGGCAGAGACAAAATACCAAAGGGGTTTTCAAAAAAGGTTCCTACAATATTTGTGTGACTTTGGGGAGGAGACATTATCAGGTCGTGGAACTACTCACCACACAAATGGGATTATGCTTTAAAGTTCTGTAGTTACACAAGCCCAAGCTGGACAGGTTTCCATACATTGCTTCAAGGTGATGGCACTCTGCAAAAGTCAGCACTGTATTATCTTCCAGTCATTGAGGCTTCACCAACAGAGATGTCAACAGTAAACACAATTCTGAAGCAAAGTGTTCAAATTGCTGATCAGCTAGAATTGGACCATATAGTGTTTTTGACCAAGCTATATATGCCAAAGCTCAGCAGATCTGCTGGAAAGACAATAACTTTACTCAGCATATAGTGATTCGACTAGGTGAATTCCACACATGCATGTCCTACCTGAGCATTCTAGGAAAATGGTTTGGAGATGCAGGACTGCAAGACATACTCATTAAGTCTGAAGTTGTTGCCCCAGGATCCATCAGTGGAGTGATCAGTGGTCATCACTACAACCGCAGCATGAGGGCACACAAACTTCTATATGAGAGTCTGCAACGCATTAGATTTCTCACCTTCTTAGACTCTTTGCCACCAGAGGAGAGAAATAAGTGTATGGATGTCATTCATAAGATCAAATGTGCATTCCAGGACAGAACCATGAATGCAAAAAGAAGTAGTACAGAAAACCCAACGTTTGCCTTCTGGAGTTCATACATCTACATGGTACAGATACTCCTTTTGTTTGTGTGAGCAACACGAGAATCGGACTGGCAGCTTCACCTGTCAACAGTGCGCTTGATGATGCCGTGGTTTTTTGCTTACGATCGTGTAAATTATGCTTGGTATTTACCCTCATACTGGCTGGAAATGGACAGTTTGCCTCTCACACATCCTTCTTGCCACAGTGAGCTTAGTGTTAAAGGCCAGTGGACTGTCCAACGTCAAAGTGTCCATGGATTTGCCTCAATTGCTTGTGACCAGGCCATTGAACAAACATTTAACAGAGATTCCAAGACAAAGGGGTGGTTGGACAGGGATGACACAGAATCGAGCTGCTGTATATCGCTGGATATTGTCTCAACATGAAAGGGCTGCCATAGCAAGACAATGTGAGGCAATGGCAGGTAAAACTCCTGATATAAGGAAACGTAAAGACTAGGGCTGTGCAATATGGACAAAATAATCATATTTTCTGAATGAATATTGCGATTGCGATTTTGGCAATTGTTTTTGCTTTTTAAAACATGCTTTTTTTAAATGTATTCAGTGCACAAGAAGTGCATAACAAAATATTTCACAATGAAATAACATAGTATTAATAGTTTAATAAACAAAACTGTAGTAAAATTGTCTTTAAAACAGACAACATAAAATAAATAAAGATTAACTAAACTAAATTCCAGTCATAATAAATAAACTTCAAAACTGTTTTTCAGTGCACACATTTCACAATGAAATACCATACTGTACAGTAGTACTAACTTCTTGATAAACAAAACTGTAATAAATTTTCTTAAAAACAGACAACATAAAATAAATTGAGATTAACTAACCTCAACTCCAGTCATAATAAATAAAAAGTAACAGAAATGCTCTCTTAAATGTTTTTTGCAAGAAAAACCAGCATGTCCACCATTTCTGTGGACGTGGCGTAGTATTTCACCTGCTTGAGCTCGTATTCAACATTTCTCATACATTTCAGGAATAGCAAATCGTGTGAAATGAGTGCGAGATTTCAGCTGGTATCTTTTGTCGAGTGTTTGTATTAGTCTGTTTGTATTAAGACGGAAGCCGTCTTTACTGAAGATGTGCACAGGCATCATATCTTTGCATATATGATAGGTGACCGCGTCGGTAATTTCTTTTGCTGTTTTGATCCTTTCTCATAAGGCATGGCGCTTGCAAATGCTTGAACAATGGATACTTGTTCAATCTGTTCGGGCTGGCTTTGAGGTGTGCTTTTGTTTGTTTCGATGGACTTTGTCGACATGCATTGATCATGCAGTTTTTTATGGCGCTGTTTTAAGTGTTGGAACAGATTTGTAGTATTGCTCCGTTTCGTTGGAATAATCATTTCACAAGTCTTGGAAATTACCTTGCTCTGTGACACATCCGCTCTTCTGAATCCAAAATACTCCCAAACGACTGACGTTGAATTTCTCTTTGGCACCAAATAATTTTTATTTTGACCTGCATCCATATTTTATGTTCTTTCCTCCCGCTCGCCGGTTCGGTTCTTCCGCTCAGCTTCGTCGTGCGCTGCGTGAGCCCTGATTGGTTAACACCTTTCTCCCGCTCAGCGTGCGCGGAGTGAGCTCTGATTGGTTAACATATTTAAAACATGTGCACAAGAATGTATTCTGAATAAAAATATAAATAAATGAATAGATAAAATCGCAGCCTTATGCGGTTTAGAAATAGCATGTGCTTAAATCGTGATTTTTTATTTTTTCCGATTGCGATTAATTGCACAGCCCTAGTAAAGACCTTGACAGCACACGAATTCATGCTGATGAAAAGGCTGTGACCAGAATAATTTCCACCCTAGATTGCATACTGAATCCATTTGACACACACCAAGATGGCATTGTGTGTCTTAGCTCTGGGACAGTCGCAGCTAAAGAAATCATGAGGGATTTGCTCATAGCTCCGGAAAAGGGGGAAAATGCTGTCAGAAAGTTTATGGACCAGAGACTGATATCACAATCAGTTGATGTATTTGCTCCCATCAAAACACAAAAACTGAAGACCTTCAGTGACCAAGCAAAGACAAAGAAGACATCGACAGCCGGCAAGGAAGTGATTCTGCGTGCCGACAAGAAGCTATTCTCCAGACTACTCGTCGTAGGTCAATCTTAAAGAAGCTTAACATTCATTAGCCCACCATAATACATTTGCAATAAATATGTCAGTGGATATGGAACAAACATCTGAACACTCAAATAATGCTGATGCATATATTAGAAATAAACAACAAAAATCAAATACATACATTTTAATATTCTGCATTATTAAAACCCAAGCATGAAGGTACCCTCATGATCTTCCATCGCTACATCATCTACCTCAGTATTTCTATCTTCAGCTTCTAGCTGAACATCAGAAACTTCACTCTGACATGGAATTACTGTTATTTCTGAAACACTGCCAGCATCACCACACTCTGAACATTCTACAGCTTCTACAGGGGTTTCGTTCTGTATCTCCTCATTCACTTGAGAAGAAATGTTTGCAACATCATCAGCATGAAACCCAAACTCACACTCTAAATCTGAAGAATTACAGTCTCACAGTAAGCCGTTAACTCACATTCAAACTATGGTAGCAAATTTTCTGATCATACCTTGCTTTATTAATCTGATTCAGCTTCTCAGCCTGAGCTAGCTAATAAGATGTCTGTAATTCCTGCTTCATCTTGGACACATACTTCAAGTACGACACAGGTGATGTATTATCAGCAGAGACACCAAAACAAATATCAACAAGTAATCTAGCCTCTCTGCTAAACATCAAAAAATAAAGAGAGAAACCAGTAGCTTTGTTCGAAGTACAGTTATAGGCATGTACCAGATGCGCTATGTGCTGACTCCATTTTATTTTCTGACTAGGCTTAAGGGTACCCAGCATGTTCAACAAGGTCCTGTTAAATCGTTCAGGCTGGAATCACCTTGTGGGTAATAAGGTGAGGTTCTAGATTTCTTCACCCCTAGCCTCGTCAGCATGTCAGACACCAACTGGCTCTCAAAATCCCTGCCTTGGTCTGAGTGTATTTGAGTAAGAAGGCCGTAGTTTATCAAATACTTTTCCCACAAAGTCTTTGCCACTGTAGAAGCTTTTTGGTTTCTCGGGGGAAAAGCTTGCACGTAACGTGTGTAATGGTCAGTGACCATCAATACATTACACACATTCTAAGAATCGGCTTCGATGGAGAGAAAATCAATACATAACAGGTCCATAGGTTCTGAACTGTGCATGTGAGACAATGGAGCAGCTCTCTGGGGCAAAGTCTTCCTCTTGATGCAGCGCTCGCATATCTTACATCTTACATTTAGAAACAGCCAACATACGTATGTGCCCCGCCCTGTTGTACCACACATTTGTAAGAGACATTCCCCATTCTCCTTTCTGCAGACAAAGTCTGACAAAGAGCCCTTACACCCACAGCAGGTGGATTTTTGTTTATCTTCTTTTCAGTACCTGCAGAGGATGGATACCACTGCAACAGAGAGGTTGACACAACTTCGAGAAATACTTCACGAAACATCTATAATACCCACAGTACCCTAGAAAAGATCTGAGCTTTATCACAGTCTGAGGCTGAGGCCAGGATACAACAGCGTCAATTTTAGAAGGTTCAGTGGATATTCCACTGTGTGACACAATGTGCCCTACGTTGTTCACCGAAGTCCCACCAAACTGACACTTGTCAAGGGAGATCTTTAGGTACTCATCTCTCAGCCTATCGAGGACTTTTAAAGGCGCTCTTCGTGCTCGTCAGTGTTTATATGTTTGCACGGAACAGCTGGCGGTAGGTTTTTGGGGAAATATTGAACTTTTCCAGCAGAGCCTCTTTGAGGTCATAATATACCTCTGCCCTGTCCTTCTTCATGGTCAGGTAGGCCTCCGGTGCTTGCCCTGTTAACAGAGAAACAAGTCTACAGCGTGTGTAAGAGAAGTTTTTTGAAGCACTTAGCAAATAAAGCATTATATATTTATATCAGTCTTTAAACATCCACACAACAATAATCTTATTCATATTGCATAATATAACATTGCATTTTTAAATGTCTTTATTTTTCTTAAAGAAAATTTAAACTGAGCCAGTTTAATTTTTCCCAACAAAATAATGACCCTAAACACACAGCCAAGATGACAGCTGCCTTGCTGAGGAAGCTAAAGGTGAAGGTGATGGAGTGGCCAAGTATGTCTCCAGACCTGAACCCTATTGAGAACCTGTGGGACATCCTTCAGTAGAATGTGGAGAAGCACCATATGTCTAACATCCAGCAGCTCTGCGATGTCATTATAGAGAAGGGGAAGAGGATACCAGCAACAACCTATGTAGCTCTGGTGAATCCCTTCCCAGGAGGATTAAGGCAGTGCTAGATAACAAGGGTGCTCACACATAATATTGACATTTTGGACACAGTTTTGACTTAAGGTGTACTCACTTTTGCCATCTATTTTGACATTAATGGCTGTATGTTGAGTTAATTTTAGAGGACAGTAAATCTGTACTGCTATACAAGCTGCACACTGTATACTATAAAATATACCCAAGTTTCATTTTTGTAGAATTGCCTCTTGAGAAGATATAATATAATGGTTGCAATTTCAATGGTATATATATATATATATATATATATATATATATATATATATATATATATATATATATATATATATATATCATTGGGGTGATATACTGTGGGATGAGTCTGGACAGATTGAAGACAGTGAGGGACAACAGGTCACTGAACAAACTCCTGTCTATCATGGAAAATTCATCTCACCCACTACATGAGGCAGCGGAGTTCCTTCTCCAACAGACTGATTCTGACAAAGAACGGTTCAGGAAATCATTCCTACCATTTGCTATTGCACTGTACAATGACTTACCTCTATGTAACAGATGATAATTGTAAATTATATACATAATCCCATTATTCACTGTTACTTTACGCACACATAAATACACTGACAATTTGCACATTTTTTTTTCTTTTCCTTTCCTTTCTTTTGAATTGCCAGTTTGCACTCTTTTTTTTTCTATGTAGCATCATCTGAAATATTCTATTTATTTACATCAATCACAATTACTTAATAACATTCTACTAAATTATGAGTACATTTGTGTTCTAACAGAATGCTGTATCCTCTCTCTCTTTCTCTCTCTCTCTCTCTCTCTCTAAAAATATCCAAGGTTATTGTGGTGGGAGACCAGACTGTAGGGAAAACATGTCTTATTAATCATTACTTAAGTGAAAAAGTAAAGAAGCCACTGTTTAATGTGTATTTAGAATGAACTTTATTTTAACTACTTAACAGACAGTGAATTATACATTCCTTGGAAGTATTTTTCCTCTTTTTAGACATTTTACAAAACTATGCACAAAAATTGTTCTGCCTTCCTTTCTGTGTGAGATGTTTAGGAATAATCTTGGTACAAGGACGAAAATAAAACATTATATTTATTCATAAATTCTTAAGTTTACATTACACAGTGTATTAACATCATAGTGAATTGCACAATAAAGAAATAAATACACATTTCTACACAATTAAATAGTAGTTTTACACAGTAATGTGCAAACAATTTATAGTTTGTTTTTTGTGCAACATTATATTTTACAGGTTTGTGTTTAAATATTGTATATTTAATATACTTAATTGATCCCAAAGGGGAAATTAAGAATACAATTTAGTGTACAATGTTCTTAAATCAGTTCAATTAAAATGTCCTGTAACTTTGTCTCTGGACTGTTGAAGATTTTTTTGAAGCTATAGAGCACTACTATTACTATTACACTACAATAATCCTATAATATAAACTTTTCCATGTGCTTAGTTTAAGAAAAAACTTTAAGGAAACTTTTGAGTAAAAATAATTATTTTTAATTCATTTTATTTGCCATATTTTCTCTTTCAGTCTATTGAGGGTGCACTCGTGTTAAGGTATACCAAAAAACAGCAAAACAGAGCATACATGTGATATGTCAGATCAATGCACAGATCTGTTTTCTTCTATTATTAATATCCTTATAGTGACCCTGTGAAGTGTTTAACTGTTGAAGTTCTTGAAAGATTCCAGATAATGGTTATCTATTTGAGGCTGAAGTTTCTTAGGGATGCAATGCGAGTACTTGTAGTTTTTCTTTATCCACTTTCCACCCTCGCTGTTCTCAATGGCCATGACAGCAACACCTACAAAGGGTGAAATGTCAAGCAATTTATAGGAAAACCGAAAGTGAAGCCCATAATATATGATTTAGAGCATATTTATAGTTTTTAAACCATCTGGTGACTTGACCCCTCTGGCCATCGTCTATAGACTTACATGTACAACAGTATTTCAGCACAATAATGTTTTTCATTTATTACTTACATTTCAGTTCTACAAGTGTTTCATTTTTTTTAAGACATATGTATGCTCACCTACAACAGATGCTCCTTGTCTTTCTACCAGCTTGATGGCAGCCTTCATTGTGCCTCCAGTCTCAATCCATTGGTCCACTATAAGAACACGTAGGCCTGAAAGAAACACCATAATTTAAAACACCATACTGGATGGACAGATATTTTCCCACCTATAATTAAAAGTATCTTACAAAAGTGAGTACACCCCTCACCTTTCAGCAACCACTGTATTATCTTCTCAAGGAACATTACTATAGAAATTAAACTTGGGTACATAGTACCCAAGTTTGAGTAGTCAATGTGCAGCTTGTATAGTAGTACAGATTTACTGTCCTCTAAAAAGAGCTCAACATACACCTATTAGTCATAAAAACTGCCAACGAAAGTGAGTACACTATATGTGAACATGTCAAAACTGTGTGCAAAGTGTAAATATTTTGTGTGAACACCACTGTTATCCAGCACTGCCTTAATCCTCCTGGGCATGGAATTTACCAGAGCTGCACAGGTTGCTGCTGGGATCCTCTTCCACTCCTTTATAATGATCTGAGGGAGCTGCTGGATGTTAGATACATGGCACTTCTCCACCTTCCGCTTGATTATGCCCTACAGGTGCTCAATTGGGTTCGGGTATGAAGACATACTTGACCACTTCTTCACCTTCAGCTTCCGCACCAAGGCAGTTGTCATCTTGGCGTTGTGTTTGAGGTTGTTATTATTTTGGAAAACTGCAGTTTCTGAAAGAAGGGCATCAAGTTCTGCAGAAGGATGTCACAGTAAGTTTTGGAAACTTCGTTTCCCTCAAGGAACCCCAGCTCCCCAGTGCCACCAGCACTCGTGAAGCCCCAGACCATGATGATACCACCACCATGCTTGACTGTATGCAAGACACAATTTTATTGATACTCTTAACCAGGGTGTCTCCACACATGTTCCACCATCTGAGCCAAACAAGTTTATCATAGTCTCATCAGACCGCAGGACATGGTTCCAGTAATTCATGCTCTTGGACAGGTCGTCTTCAGCAAACTGTTTGTGGGCTTTCTTGTGAGCCAGCCTCAGAAGAGGCTTCCGTCTGGGATAGCAGCCATGCAAACCAACTTGTTGCAATGTGGGGCGTACGGTCTGAGCACTGACAAGCGGACTTCCTGCTTCTGCAACCTCTAAGGCAATGCTGCAGCACTAATGCATCTGCTTTTTAAAGCAGCTATTGCACCTGCACACAGCACAAGCACTCAACTTCTTTGATGGACCCTGGGCATCTTTGTGGAGAATAACAATTCTAAGTCTCAAATCCTCAGAGAGTTATTTGGCATGAGGTACCAAAAGAGAGAATTGTACTCAAAGCACCAAACTGTAACTACTCTAAAACAAGATACACAAATTTGTATGGTCCTGACAAGCAGACAAAAACATGAACATGATAAATAGGACTTGTGGCTTTGCATGGTTGAATGACATACAACTGTTATCAATTAGGGTTTACTTACTTATGTTGCCAGCTATTTAGACAATAAAGGATGTATGCTTATTTTCAGAGGACATTAAATCTATACTGCTTTACAAGCTGCACATTGACTACTTTAAAATATATCCGAGTTTAATTTCTATAGTATTGTCACTTGAAAAGATATAATGAAATAGTTGCTGAAGTCTGAGTGGTGTACTCACTTTTGTGAGATACTGTATATGTATTATCGTTAACATCATCTTGGATGAATGCAGAGAAGAATACATTGATCTACAAAAATTAACCGATCCATTATCGCTAGTAAGTGACCTGGTCATGATCACAACATCTTTAAATCTTATCCTGGGAAACACTCGGCACAGCAGCCGAGACAATATTCCACTGTACACATGCATGCACATTTACATATATTATTAAACTTATTGGCAAGTTCTGGGGTGGTTGGGGGAAACCAGTGGACCCAAAGTTCACCCACATTATTGCCTGAGCTAAAGATTGAACCCTGTGAGGCAGCAACATTGATCTTTACACAAATCTAATCCCTATCCTAGAAAACATTATCACCGTGATACACAAATCTAATCCCTATCATAGAAAACATTATCACCTTGATACACAAATCTAATCCCTATCATAGAAAACATCATCACCTTGATACACAAATCCAATCCCTATCATAGAAAACATGATCTAAATACTGCATGGACCCAACTAACTGGTGAATATGACATTGACCTCTTAAAGTTACAGTCTATTATTCAGATTGTCAGCTTGTAGCATATTATATAACTATGAATTATTTTTTAATTTCAGTGAAGCTAATCAAGGAGATTGTAGACAAACTACTTTACAGGGTTAATCTTAAAACATATAACCGAAGATTGTTTGCCCAATTGTCGGGAGATCCACAGATGCTACAGCCCTAGACGGTTGGGAGACATGGAAGCCATTAACAAAAAGTGGCAAGTAGCAAGTGATCCAATCTAAGGAGAGGTAATGGGGAAAAACCCTTTGGCTTTGGAAAGGTATTAACGAGATTATTTAAGCAGAAATGAGGTGAATGAGGGGAAAACTTCTTAGCAGCAATCAGTAATGACAAACATAAAAAAAAAAAAAATAGATCAATGTATTTAAATTAGACAAAAAATGTCCACTTAATCCAGTAATGCATCCAATAATACATGCAACTTTTTCATTCTAATTTCAATTCAATTTAATTTAATGTCAATGTTACACCAATATGGTAATTTTTGGTTGTATGTACTGTAGTTTTATTTATTAAGCTTAACAAAAACCTGCCATTTTTTTATACTTTCATACTTGAGTAATTATATCAGTGCATCTGCCTCCTGTTAAACTTTACAGTTTAGGAAAACAAGATGTTCTAATGCAAAGCACAGACAGGGTTTATTATTAGTAATTTGCCAAGAGAGGTTTGGAGGTTAAGCTGAGGGTCTCTATTAAGCCACACAAAGTTAAATACAAGGTTTTTGATATCTCTAGCATTTTTGTTGGTGATATACTTGTTTAAAACCTGTTGGTTTAACTATCAATTGTGAGCTGGATTTTAATACCTGGTTTTAACACATCAACTCGAACTTCCATTAGCTTTTCTTTGCCAGTGTAGTCACAATATTCCTGCGTTTGAGTTTCTACACACAGATGTCCTGCTTTTTGGACGGCCAGAAAGCCTTTTCCTAGAATGATGGCCACTGCTGAACCTGAAAATACAATATTCAAGTACTATTATTTTTATTTATTTATCTATAACAGACTTACACAGACATTAAACAAACTTTTTTTTTTTTTTATACTGGGATATGATGTGTTTTGTGACAGTTATTCGTGGGTGCCCTGTTTGTCCTGAACAGTTAAACCTATTTTCATCAGAAAAATTAATTAATGCACATTACTGTTTTTTCGTTTTTTTTCTTCTGCATATTTGTCCCCTTTTCAAGAGCAGCTATATGATTTTTCAGAAAAAAAAATTTCACACTTAGGACAGCTAAAGGAACACAACTACTATATATGTAAAAGTATAATATATGCTGTATAGGATCTTAAAAATTACATTTTGCTGAAATTGCATTTCCCCCTATGTATAGACTTCTGAAACTGTATTTAACTGTATTATGCAAATCCATTTCTGTATCTAGAAATAGTATTTTGATAGCTATCTATATGATAATAAAACTACTGCAAAATATTACTTTGGAAGAAGGTGTAATATTTTGCAGAAGCTTGTACCTTGCAACTTAAAAATAGAAATAACTAATTTAAATTCAAAGGAGCATACAGGCCCTATACATGCAGTTGTGTACTTGGTGTGTAGCCTAATTTATATTTACAGCCCTGTCAACTTGTTGAATGAGCTAAAAAATTTAACAGGAGACTGGGAGCAACATGACAAAATGCAGTGTGTACCGAGGATAAAGCCCATTGCGTCTATTCCAACCACCAGGTCAATTATGTCACTTTGGAATGGTTTGAGAAGATATTTCACACAGTCTAATAAGGCCTGGTTTGGGAACAGATTAAAAAGAATTAACAGGTGCTGAGAAAAAATTATAATAAGGAAATCTTGCAATCAAGCACATGATATACTCTAAGATAAACATTAGTATATGTCATACCTGGGAATTGCAGTAAAGTCTAGAGGGATCAAGCCATGCATACGCTGGGCCCTTTATGTTAGGTGCCATTAAGGACAGATACCAGCCTTCATCTCTCTTCTGAGGAACAGCCAAGTCATTCAAACTGACACAAAGCAGCTCTTCTGTAATCTCGGAAACTTCAGAACAGCAGAAAGTTTGCACCATGAGACTTAATTGTTGGACCTCTCCTTTATCCACTGCCACAAGAGGGCGGTGTAGGACTACAGGGTTGCCAGGTCGTTTTAATGGTTTAAAAAATCTCAAATACTAAACACTCCTGGAAAAAACAAGGCCAAGCCTCAAAGCGCTTTTAATGGTTTAACAAACAAATTTGTTAAAAAGAAAAGAAAAATTGCCAAAATAAAACAAATGCTGTAGCTCTTTCCCTCAATCCTGGTTTTATTTGTAAGCTTGTTATCAGGTCAATAGTAAGTTAAACAGTTAAAAAAAAACATGCTGGTAGGTTCTTTGGTGGAAAAACCCAGGCATGTGTGGATTTTACATTTAGCAATTTAATCATTATTATTGTGATTTCTCATGTGTGTGCAAGAATGCTTTCCTCAAAACACCCTGCACCAAGGGAAGCTAGCAAACTGTGGCACAGAAAACCTCTTACTAATTTTCTGACTAATTATTTATTGTTAAGATGCTTTAAAGCATTATATTTGGATATATTGGACTTGGTCTTTTTTCTATTTCTCCCAGGAGTGTATATAACAACACAGTCAAAGGTTCATTTCTATTTTAACAAGATTGGAATCATGTAGGTTGCTCAGTGTTTTGACTAGTTGGGTCATAAAACTATAAAAAAATTTTAACAAATAAATATATTTTAATTAATAAAAAGCGAGAGCGGGTTTTGTACATTTGCCTAAGATTACTCAAATCATACATCCAACAGTTAATGAATGATAACTACCAATCTGGCAACACTTGTTACTGTTTACGGGCAAAACCCCCCAAAAGGTAGTATTATTAATTGAGCTCAAAATGGCCTAATGTAAAACAGAGACAGGCAGATAATTTATTTTTTTTTTTAAATAAAGGCAGTCGATAAGCTTATATAGTATATGAACATTAATCACAATTTAGCATGTTCACAATGACAGGTCTCCATTGCTAGGTTGTGTAGAGAAACTAAAGAATAAAACTAAACCTTTAAACTTCAACCAAAGATATACTAAATATATTCATTATTATGCATTGTGATATAGTGGGTCTTCCTAGCCTGCTATCAGGTGAATTTTGGGTTCACACCAACACCAAAGATGGCATTACTTGCTGAGATGGTGGGGTGTAACATGATGTTTATTTATGGTGCTGGAAAGGTGAAGGGAAAAATGGTCTGAAATATATATACAACAAGTATCCAAAGCCAAAACTTAAAGGAAAAAAAACTGCACAAAACAACAAAAGCAAATACACACATGCATTTAAATGCACTTATACACACAAACTACAATTCTGACTGCTCACAGCACTACAAATGCACAGTCCTCCTCACAGCTGGTTTGGGGCTGTTTTAAAGACTACGCCCTTCCCCTTGGCCGATCAGCAAGTAAATATAATTCATAAATATGTATATACTTCTATATAAATATATCACGTTTGTTTTATAGAATTAATAATGCCAATAATAAGAATAGAACAAATCGTACTAAACATAATGTACAAACATCATTTTAATCACACGTTTTGACCACAACAATACGCTTGTGCTACCACCAGCGCTTTTTAGGCAGACCAGCCATAACCAGCGCTAACTAGCCTCCTGCCGCAAATAACAAAAATAAATAAATAAATAAATATTTAAAATAGCAGCAACCTGTGTGTGTGTTTTGTTCTGAGTAATGTGAGTAAAATGTATGCAAGTCTAAAATCCTGCGTGCTAATGGCATGTATGTGCACCCACATTACCACAGGGGCAAACAGAGGGAAAAAGGTCAGATTGGCTGTGTATGTCTGTGTATGCCAGTGCCTCGATCGCAAACAGGGACAGGTCATTCTGTCACATCACCTCACCCTTTTCCAGGCAGCAAACTGACCAGGTGGGCAGTTATTAGGTTTTGGTTTGATGCTTTACCAAGTTTAATGGCTGCAGGGAACAGTACCACTGTGGAGTACTGGGTTTCACTTGGTAGCAGTTTTCTGCTCAGGAATGAGATTGGCTCTCTGCACCAGCATCTCCTTTGATCATTTGTCACATAATTTGATCATTGTACAATCACTAATCGGCTGCTCCATTAACTCTTGGAGCATTCAACCACTTGTATGAAAACCGCTGCTTCATGAGAAGCTTTTTAGTGAATGCCAGGAGCAGCAAGAGCACCTTCTGTCTTGGTTAAAGTTCTCAGGACTGCACATTGACTGCACCAGGTCTTTTGGACTTTTTGTGCCTGCTGGAGGTTCTCCTGGGCCATCTTTCTGTTACTCTCTATGCGGTATTTCCAAAACATACTGGATGATGCCTTTCTCCACTCTTGTTGTCTTCTCTGACAACAGGCCATTCCATTTTTTTTTTTCACAGGAGATCCACTGGCTCTTGAAACTGCCATCAATATAAAAGTTCAAATGGAGAGAAGTCAGTTGATGATTGTGGCACCTCCCTGTAAGCAAACAGCAAAAATGGTAGCCGCTGTCCTAGTCCCTTCCAGTGTCTGAAACAAATTTGCAAACATGTTTTAGAGCATCTGGTTAAAAATGCTCCACCAGTCTATCTGTCTGTGGGTGGTCTGGGATGGGCTTAATCATGTTATTGCCCAACCTCCGGTGTAACAGTCCCATCAGCTATTGAACTGATTTGAAACTGATCCCTTGGTCTGTGAGAATTTTAATCAGATAATTTCTATCCCCATTCTGGAGTGGGGACAGCCACTAGACCAGAGTACTGAGGATCTTAGGTGTGGTGATGGAACATACGGAAACCAAGTTGCATAATCATTCATCACTAGACTGTCTTGGTTTCCAGCACTGCTCTTTTCCCCACAATGTCCATGATGATGTGTTGTAAGGGGACAAATATTACAGATAGTTGGTGTAAAGGTGCCCTGTCCCATTGTTGCACAGCACTGGTTTTTGACGTGTGTCATGTGGTACAGTATATTTGTACATCAGTGTGCATGGAGGGCCAGAAACACTGTGTTTTCATGTTAACACTCGGTGTAACACATAAGGGTGACAACTTGCAGGAACCACCAAAGAGGTAGAATCAGGAGTTTGCATATACAATATATAATTAATAAAAACATAAAATACCCACACAATTCAGCTTGATTAACATCCGACACTGGCCAGGTGACTGTAGGACATGAAACATCGGATTGGCATTTGCAGATATACAGTCTTTCGTTACTAGTTCAGTAAGAACTGGTAAATCCCTCCCCAAAATCATGTATTCTACAATAGCCACATTAAGCATGTAACTTTGAATAAGATAACAGTGTCCATTTACAGTTACTTAAATGTGCTGAGTTTCCCCTTTCTTTGGGACATAACAAAAAACAGTCAGTTTAGATTTTCTCAACCAGGTTTTTTCTCAAACAGTTTTTTTGTGCCCTGGCTATTGCGAGTAAAAGCAAATAAGATTATTTTGCCTGGTTACTCACCCACGGGTTAATGTTAATGTGAGCTTTCCCAGAACCATAGTCATTAGAAGAACATTTAGTAAGTTTAATATAAAGTTACCTGTCATTGGTGGAGAGAGCTGACTTCCATGGAGTTCCATGTACTGCTGGGCAAGTTTGGCAGCAGCTAGTCCAGTTTTCGGCTCCAGTTCCTTTACCCATACCTGGATCTCGTGAGGAAGAACACATAGTAACTGCTCCAGGACTAGAGTCTCACCGATTTCCTTCTTGGTGTGCAGCTCTGGTCTCACCCAACACTGGTATAAATTCCTCAGCCGGTTATATGTTTCTGTTGGGGACTCTCCAATTGGGGTAGTGGTTGCACGGAACTGCTGGCGGTAGGTCTCTGTAGTAATATTTAACTTTTCCAACAGAGCCTCCTTGAGGTCATCGTATACCTCTGCCCTGTCCTCCTCCATGGCCAGGTAGGCCTCCAGTGCTTGCCCTGTTAACAGAGGTACAAGTCTACAGCTCCACTCATTCTCTGGCCACTTCCAGGTTCTGGCGAGATGCTCAAATCGATGCAAGAATTTCTCAATGTCTTCCCCCTGCTGAAAAATTGGCAACTTAGGCTTTATTTGTGGCATTTGCTGACTCTCGGTCCTAATGGAGGTGGAAGCCTCTTGGTTTGAGTGGTAAGCCTTTCCTCTGTGCTTAGTTGGCGTTTGAAGCGCCATTGCTGGACTTTCAATGTCCGTTAATGCCTTAGCTGGGCGGACAGCTTCCAGCATAGCATCTCGCAGACCCTCTAGTGCTAACAGATAACGTTCTTCTTGCTGCTTTTGTGTGTTTAGGAACTCATGCAACATAGCAACAATCTCCTCTCCAGAGGCTGTAGCAAAAGAGACAGGTCTAGAATGAGATGATGGAGACTTAGGTCGAGTTGATGTCAGATCCTCCTCTCTCTTCTCCTCCATAGAGTCGTGAGCCACGTTATCCTTGATGACCACTTTGGTCCGGGGCAAGGACATTATCTTGGGTACACTGCTTCTTGGCACAGACTTGCGATTAGCCATTTCACTTATGACACCAAATGTGATATAGTGGGTCTCCCTGGCAAGTTCTAGGTTCACACACAAAAGTTGGTGTTACTTTGCTGTGAGATGGTGGGTTGTAAAGCAATGTTTATTTACAGTGCTAGAGTGTGAAGGAAAAAAATGCTCCAAAGATACATAAAAGTAAACTAAAACTGTAAGATAAAGAAAAAGAACCGCATAAGAGCAACAAAGATATATGTATATATTAAATATACATATTAACACAAACGATATATTTTATGATACGCGTGCTCCCGTGTTGCCATGGGAACTGAGTTGGGGCTCTCTTTTAAAGACTAAGCCCCTCCCATCAGCAGGTACGTATACGTTTTTTTATACATTCTTATATGTTTATATGCACTTGAATGTAAAATATCTCATACATTAATTCCATATAAATGATAATCACAACAATAATAATAAAACAAAACTGACGATAGATAAAGTATGAACAACGTTAATAACACACATATTCCATTCCCCCCTACAGGAAAACATGTAATTGCCGACTTCCGGTTGCTTTGCGCATGCGCCGTGCAGTGCTGGCGTCTTTTTAGCCAGAACACCGACCTAAGATCGTAATCCGGAAGAACGACAACAACCAGCGCTAACTAGCTTAGCTAGTATCTCGCCGCTAAGTAATAACATTAAACCAAACCAAAATATATAACTGAATAAATACAAAATAAACAAATTTAAACCCGCCGAAAATCTGTGTGTGTGTGTGTGTTTTGTTCTGAGTACTGTGAGATGCTATCGGTGGGAAGAAAAAAGTGGCGTGCTAATGACGTTTATGTCCACTAGCATCACCACCACGACTACAATCAGGGACAGATCACTGTCATATGCATACATTCTAGGTGCCGCATGCTCTGTCTCTGGGTGAAGCTAGGTAATAACGTAAGCCACATTTCTTCTTCTTTTTTCTATTTCCCAGCTCTCCATTTTATTCAGATGTCCCAGAAATACACCAGATCTGTCCAAAGACTGTTTATAAGTGTAAATAAATGTGTGCATGATTATATAAATGGTGGTCTATGATAAAGTGGTCTTCCATCCAAGGGGTATTCTCATCACCCACCCAGTTTTCCTGCATCCTTGATGTCCAAGCTAAGGTGCATTATATAGACAAAAGTTTGTAGACATCTGACCATAATTGCACCTATTTGCTGTTCTAAACCTCAATTCTTCTGGGAGAAAAAAAAAAAAAAAAAAAAACGAATGTTATGTTCAAGTGTCCACAAAGTTTTGTCCATACAGCGTGTATACTGTAACACACATGGTGTTATTTACTTACTAAACCATTCTTACCCACTATTTGTAGATTCTTGGCTTTGTACTGCTGATCAGTTTATCACCACTAAAGTTAGGACAAAGACAAGGAGCTCTAAAAATCAAAACCTTTGGTTTATTGAACTTTGGAAGGCAAAACTCATACATTAGTCACAGCAGATTAAACAGTGCATCTCATCTCTCTCTCTCTTTCTACGCTATCACAACCCCTGCACAGTGTTCTTTTTCGCGATTACAAATCGCACTGTTCTCCAGATTTTATTTAATGTTGTAGAACATCCTTTATAACCTTGAATTACACTCTCTACATATACACTATATTTCCATTTATTACATATTTAAAATATATATTATAAATATACATATTATAAACACAAAGTATAGGGTCACCTGGTCTTAACGGTATGTGATTTTTGAGCATTGCATTCCACATTTAGTCCCAATTAGCATATTGTTATTGCACATCTAAAGATGTCCCATACAATTGAGTGCCTACAGCTTTGTGGTAACAGTTTGGAAAATAACCACATATTGCAGGAAAGGGCAGGTGACCCAATGCTTTTGGAAATATAGATGTAAATAAATCATTTTTTACTGCTGCAAATATGTTAAAATTGATGCATCGCGATACAAATGAGAACCAGTATGCAACCTTTTTTAAACCGATGCACCGATATGAATTAGTGAATCTTACCATCCCTAATACATACACTTATCCTAAATAAATATGGGTTACTGTGGGCAATGGTCTTTACTGGACCAGTTAATTAGGATAATACCATTATAATGCATTTAATCTTATACAACTATTACTACTAATAATAATGGTGTGTGTTTTCCACTACTATGACTATTTCTTTCATTGGCTATGATTAATGGACCACTGGAAGACAGAAAAAAGAGATATTTAAAGTAAACAAACAAGAAAAGAAAGAAAAAAAGCACAAAAAAAATGCATTGCCTTAAGAAGAGGTTTCTTAGTTTTTCCAAAATTTTCTATCAATGTGTTATGCAATTTTAAGCTCTACAATGCCCAGTATGGTCTTAGGTAATTAAAAAGATTTATTATTGGCATACAACTAGGTTTACTTGCTTGGATAGCATGTCCAACAGATTCATATAAATATAATAGCAGTCATGAAATAATAAGCCTATGTTAATTTGGTGGGTTTGTCAAGAGTGTGGCCTGATATTTCATCATTTCTTTCTGCCTTCATAATTCCATTGTGAACAAGCGTGTTGCCCACCAGGCGCATTACACAAGTACTTAGAAGGCAGAGCAAAACACTGAGTCTGTCAGACAGGCTTATTTATCCACTTTAATAAGATTCTTGTTGTGGAAGCTGCAAGATTCCTTTGGACCACAGTATTCCTGCACAATTTAACATGCTTGACTGCTAAATGTCACCTTATATGTCACAAGACTACTCAATTATTCTAGTCCATATAATCTGATACTAGCTGATGACACAACATAGTTGTCTTTTGTTAACTGTGATACTGTAGGCAGAGAAGTTTTCTGAAGCACTAAAGCATTATATGTTTCAATCAGTTTTCAAACATCCACACAGCATTAATATTTTCATACTGCATAATATAACATCACATTTTTTAATTTCGTTCTTTTTCTTGAAGAAAATTCCAACTGAGCCATAATTCAGTTCAGGCATAACTGAGCAGTTGGGGGTTAAAAGCCTAGCATGAGGGAATTATACTGCAGAGGCTAAGCCTTTTATTTTTTTTGTCCTCATTTTTAATTAATATTATTTTTCAAACAAATGATATGTGAGTAATTTGCATTTAAGTTTAAAAGATTCCATGACATGCTGCTAAACACTAACAACTTTGAATTGGGTTAAATTGTGTCATACTATTAAATCCTATGTTTACTTAATTTATAGTACTTGTTGTCATAGACCCTGTCTAACACAAATCCTCACCCCCTTACCATTTTTCTACATTATGCAGTGTTACAACTTGGAAATTGACATCTAAGGGTCTATGAGTCAAGAATGTAAAAATGTCTCATATTGCAAGGGTGGGGATAATCAATATAATTTGTAAAACACTTCTTTGGGTGTTGCCTAAGTTTCACTGATACATATGGGGAAAGATGTGGGAAAAGAAGGCTCACCTGTCTGTAGCTAAAGAAAAGGAGCTACTGTAACACAATTTGCTGGAAAAGTTGACCAGAATACACAAACCATAACATCTTGCATTAGAACATTAGATCTGGACCATGGAGCAATGAAAGAACATGGCCTGTCATTCATGTGGATGGTGATTTGACATGTTAGGGTACTATCTACCCAAAACATTGTTGCAGACCAAGTACACCCATTCATGGCAATGGCCTAATTGCAGAGGCCACATTTAGAAGTAGAATGCTCCCTTTCACACTGCAAAATATTGTTCAGGACCAGTTTGAGGAACATAAATAAAGAACCTAGATTAAAGATCAAGGTTTTTAATTCATCAAATCGTAATCATATAAACCATCTTTGGTAGGTGCTGGGCAACCAAGTAAAATTCATGGGAGATCTTCAGCCTAGTAAAAGTTTCTCATAAGTCATCACTTTTAATAACACATTTCACAACATAGATGTAGCTTTCTCTGGATTTCTGTTACATCACAATATGGGTCTGGAGTGTCTCTAGACCTGAATATAACCTACATGACTAACTTCTTCAGTACATACCTTTGCTACTTCCTAGACATAACAATTTAAATGCTCTTTACAAACTATTTGCATATAAGCAAATGTACCTTCATTCTTTCAGTGTCCTTTCTGACATCTCATCTTATTCCCCATTGAATTCAAATCTTAATGTTTAAAATTGTGTTTAAAGTAATAGAAACACAAGTTGTTCAAGTGAAAAAAACACAAAAACCAAATATTTCCTTGATGGTTATAAAACAGAGAAGCCTCTTATATATCACATGAACTGTTAGAGGGTGTGGCAGTCTGCATCACTTCAAAAAGTAATCACATTTATGTCACGCAATGCTTGAATATACATATTTCCATAGTCTTTATGAATCAAATCTACTTAAGCATAGCAAGCCAGCTAGGCTAGTTTTGTTTTCTATTTCCAAAAGATGAGTGTAATATGGTTGTGTAGTGTATGGTTTTTCAACACCCCTAGTAGTGTATCAGGACAGGAAACAGTGGTATGGAGCCTTACAGTACATATGCTTAAATCAATAGCCCTTTATATATGCAAAGGACCAAATAAATATTTGTTAGTAGTTAATGATATAAGCAAAACTTTGTGATGTAGGTTATGTAGGTGAATAGATACTGAAGTTGACTCTTGTGATTAGTCTGTTCCCATGTTTAGTCCCCAGAGTAAAGGAAAAAGGCAGTGTGGCTCCAGGCCAGATCAGGTCTCTCCTGCTTTGTGGCGTGTGAAGCTCAATCTCGTTGGGTCCTAGGAATCACCCCATCTCTTGTTGCCGTGGTGACGTTGACAGTCCCCGCCCCTCGACGCGTCAACGGAGTAAATCTCGCGCTTGTAAAGAATGAAGGGTTACTCTCGGTCAACGTACTATTTCTCAGTTCATTCTCCGCGTGTTCTCCCATAGTCCCAAGAAACAGGACGCACATTCATCCATAAATAATTCAATGAAAATATGACACTGGTTTATAAAACAATACGCTATTGTATACAACTCACAATAACAGGTGACAATATTTGCTTTCTTTAAACGTTATTTCTCTCTCTCTCTCTCTCTCTCTCTCTCTCTCTCTCTCTCTCTATATATATATATATATATATATATATATATATATATATATATATATATATATATATATATATATAGTTTTAAAATATATAATGCATATTAAATAATTTTGCGTTTTTGGACACGAACATGAACTATACTGCATGTTTGGCTCTGTTTGGACCTGCTCAGGCTACAGAGTTTCGTCTGACGATGGGAAGATGTTCATTAAGTGTGAGACCCCTCCCATGATCAGGAGTCTATTAAAAGCAGCTCACACGAGCGCCTGATGCGCGGCCGCTGGTGCTGTCTCAGGAGCCGTGGTGCTGAAAGCGCGCTGCTGTCATGTGGTCCGTTTTGTTCTTGTTCCTGTTTTACTTAGACGGAAACTTTGCCAAAGCCAAACTTTCCGCTTTAGAATCGGAAAAAGAGAGCAATGTTTCATATTTTCTGCTCAATACGACCTCATGTGCGGGCTCTTCGGCGTGTCCTGTAGGACTGAGTTCTCAGAAAGCCGGCGATGCGAAGTCAAAGAGTGTAGGACAAGCGACTGGGGACATTATACACCCTGCAAGTGACATTCACACTTTGCAGAGATCCAAACGGGGCTTTACTTATCCTGGAACTCTGTGGTGTGGAGCAGGAAACATCGCCGATAACTACGATCAATTAGGTAAGGAGCATTACGATGATTTTTTTGTTAAGTTTTTTTTCTGAAAACTTATCCTAGATTTAGGCTTCTTTATTTCACTGCTACTATTATTCTACTACAATTACACATGAGGCATGATACAGTTTGCATAGAAATTTACAAGTTATAGCTCTTAAATGTAATTGTATTTAAGAGCATTTAATTGCTCTATTTTGTTTATTACATTTGTAAAAACTTAATTTGTTTGTTTTATTCTGTCATCACTTGGATTTTTTTAACCTCATTTGACTTGTTCTTTCCTCCTCCCCAGGAGAGTTTGCTGAGACAGACGAATGCTGCCGTACACATGACCAATGTCCCCATGTCATCCATGCCTTTTCTTCGAAATATGGCTTCACTAACTTCAAGTGGCATTCTATTTCACATTGTGACTGCGACAATGCGTGAGTAACCCAGTGTTCACCAAGTATAATCTTAGGAAATTGCCTTTTAATGTTTCATGCTTTGTATGCTTAAACATGCAGGAAGGAATCAGATAATTTGATGATTAAAATTATGTTTAAGAGTAGGGAAAAAATTAATCCATTAAAAAAAATAAATATGCCACATTAGACCTAAGGATAAACGTGGAAATAGATATCAAGTTCACATCCAACATTTTACAATTATTATTATTTCATGCTTAATATCAGACGATTACATTTAGCCTTGTTTGTTACTCAAACCAAGTCACATCTGTTTATTAAGTGTGAAAACATGACATATTAAAAAATAATCTTGTGCTCCTGCAGAATGAAGCAGTGTCTAAGGGCTGTTAATGACACTTCATCACGGGTGGTTGGCCAGGCTTTCTTTAACGTGATTGAAGTTCCTTGTTTTGAATTTTCCCTTGAGGAGCAGTGTGTTGAGCGGCACTGGTATGGATTGTAAGTAAAACATCCTGTAGGTTTCACTTCAAACATAAATCAGATGTCCACAGATACGATATAATGTAATTCTTGCTTTCTGTTTTTTTTTAAGGTGTAAGAGGTATGACAAAGTGCCTGTTGCAGTAATTAGAGAGTCAGTCGCCTATGATTTTGGCGGCGTTGAAGTTATCGATGTGCTGACTATAGCACCTTCTAAAATAAAATTATCTGAAACAGACAAAGGTAAGAAAGAGGAAATAAACAGCTCAGAAAGCACAACACAGTCAAGTGCCTCAGGATCCAAAAACCCTGCCCCAGAAGAGCCTTCACTTACAAACGTTGTCACAACAGCGGAGGACTTTATTAAAATACTTGCTACAGTTTCTACTTCACAGAGCTCATCTACTGATGGTGGAAACACAGGTGACACACAAGTCTCAGACAAGAAGAAGAAGAAGAAGAATGCAGACAAAAAGAAAAAAGACTCAAAAAAGAGACGAGGAAAGGGGAAGGGGAAAAAGAGGAAACAGATTACAGACAGAGTATCAAAAGCTAATGGGAGTGTCACTGGGGCTCCATCTGTTAATAGAGCAGAGGATGTGATCAAGAAGAATAGTTTTGTCGAAGACACTGGGATTTTTGACTCGGCTAACAAGAATGACAACTTCATGAACAGTCAATTCGGTTCTGTGGAAGACATTGAGCACTCCAATAAGATGATGAGAGATGAGCATCAGAGGACACCTGTTGAAAGACAAGTGGACACCATGACTGCACCAGATGCAAAGCAAGAGGCCAAAATGCTAGAACCTCAAAAGCAAATCAAGCATATGGAATTTGTTCAACTGTTCTCAACAGAATCATCGACTATCACCAGCAAACCTACAACTGCTATACCAAGACAAAGAGTGGCAAAAAAAAGACAGAGACATCCAACTCCAACTTTTCTCTCTGTAAAATGCACAATACACAATATGATTGCAGATAACACCAAAGTAAGTACAACTGAAAGCACTAGCTTATCTGGTCTGACAACACACACTAACATCAGTCTACCAGGGGAGGAGGCACCACACAATGTTGAGTCCCAGCATGAAAAAGGATCTGCGTTTAATGCCACCACACAGAATACACCCATTGTTGGAACCAAAAAGCTGAGGTTGAGGCAAAAAGAGGGGAGGAGGAAAAGTCGGAAGCTGTATAGCCCTTCCTCCCCCACAGACTTAAAAACAGAAGATCCAAAAGTTCTCCCAAATGACACAACTCAGGAGCTGACTGTTGATCTATTCCCAGAACCGGCATCACAGAGGCTACAGTCTAATGAACCAAAAGACATTACAGAAAAACCTACAGCAGGTGTGTCTGGTGAAAATCAACTTAAAACATTGAAGGGCATTGGGATCAGAAAGAGAGCTAGACGACCAAAACCCATGTCATCCATTCTGGAGGATGCCATTAAGGCTAGGCATGAAACCATAGCAATCCTTGTTACCAATTCCTCAACGGGTTCAGCTTTTACTGATCTGGCTGGTCAGACAAAGGATGCTGGGAGAATCACTGTGCAGCTTTAATCTTTTACACTACAGACTATCACTCCAGCTATGCCACCTCTCAAAACCCATACATCCAAGAGAAGAATATCAAAGGAGATGGATGACAAACATAGAAGAAAAAACAAAGGCACAAAAACCTTGGTTTAAATACCTGGAACAAAATCAGTGGGATGGTTTTTTACTAGTTAGCCTGTGTCTTCATTATCAAATTTGTTGTTACGATAAGAAGGATTCAAAGCATACACTTTTGTAAAACTCAGTGATGGCTAAAGCCTATATTCAACGCTGTCATTAAATAAAGTAAGTTCGAAAAAACTCTATGTCGAGTTATTTGTTGCCAGAAGAGTAAAAGGATTAAGTGGGAAAAGGTTACATTCTTCGTTAAATGATAATCTTGAGTTTTAGCAGCCCTCCAACCCACTGACTATCTAAATAGCCAGCACAGCAAATCCCGTCTCCCATCAGCTGACCCTCACATGTTCACTGAATATGACTAGACATATTAAGGGGAAAATCACACATAAAATTAAAACCACACTGTTGGTTACAAAAAAAGATTCAAATCCATATATAGATATATATTTTTATTTGTAAGAGATCCGAAGCAAGATTGAACCAAAAAGGGCTATGCATCTTCTTAAATCCATATTAATACACTTTCCTTTGCACAGAAGGTTAAGAAGTAGGCAATACCAGTCATATGATTATTCAAATTATGGTGTGATGTGAAAACTACACCCATTCCCACTAAAGGCTCCTCCCTTAAAGCCCTTTGGTAGTTTTCGCTTTGAGAATGGGAACTGTGAAACAATGTACACCTTTATTCAGATGGAACAAAAAAAGCATAATAGCATATTGCAATGGTTTGTACTACAAACATGCTGTCTTTTATGTACAACAAAATTGGTTCAGTTGGAAAAAGGTGGGACTAAATGGAAATCTAAAGATCCTGCAGGTGTGATGGTACCTTAAGCATGTTCTTAAGCTTCTCTTTCATATTATTGAAACTAAGTTGCTTTAAAGACAGAAAGAGAAAACCATAGACTAAACATTATCTGACAAGAGGGAATGACATCCTCCTATAAAATAAACAAATGTAATGAGAGAATAAAAACAGGCAAATACAGTTTCACATGCTTGTGGATCAGGAAGATACAAAGCAAGATCTTTGTAGGATTTTGTGGCCTTTTTTGACCTCCATGCTTCCATCTGGCATGCAGCTGAAACAATGAGCATTTTATTTTCCTCCCTTTGCTCTCACACATTAATAGTACACACACAGACATACATACAAATACGCACACACACGATTAAAAACAACATATTTTTAGTGCCATCAAATTGAATAATGGTCTAATGCATTATTTTATGTGATTGAAAAATCAGTGATTCTTAAATGATTAGGAGGCATATTTTCAGTCATTTTCATACTTTTCAAACTATCTATTTCATGCACCCGAATTCTTTTTAGAAGGACATTTTTTTTAGATGGGGCACAAACAGTTATTATAGCATGGACCACATTTGTGGAATCTTTTGAAGCTCTCGTTTTGTTATCCCTCAGTCATCTTTCATACATATTTAAGCTTTAGTTATGTCTGTCTGTAAGCATTAGCCTGGGAGCAATGTTTCTGTTTGTTAACCACCACAAAACTATGACCTTCACCAGGAAAAAAGGAATGAGTGATTACATTCTGTGTAAACCATAGAGAGTAAGCTCACTCAATGTTTACCATTCTGTGTAAACTCTAGACTGTTGTGTGTGAAAATCCAGTTCTGTTACTGGTCATTTACACTTGTTGCTGTAGTTATTTACAGCAAAGTTTTCAGTTGACCCTAACATTTACAGTACATGAGTACTATGGGTTATATTCTTCCATTTATATGCAGTAATATTTATATATTTTGATAAATGAAAAACAAATAATACCATAGGCTTTATTTAGCATTTATCATAATAATCAAGTATTTGTTCTATTCTGGATTTTGTTCTAGTAACCTGGTAGTTCCACAATCTTTTAAATCATATTTTTTACTGACCTGTTTCTGAACATACCTTCTGAACTACCCCAAGTTAAGGGGATGTGAAATGGTTTGATTAGCATGATGACACATTAGGCTTTACATCATGTCACAAAGATGAGTGGGGTGAAAAATGTGTATATAAACCATGTTCTAATGTACAAAGTGTCCACCAGATGGCATCCGAGCATTTTGGAGCCTTTTTGTTCTTTTTCAATAAAAACTGCAAACAAGAAGCCTTTATTTGTAATAATTATAACATGGAATAAAAACGGAAATAAAAAATTGCATTGATAATTTCATTTAATTCAGATATTTTTTTAATTACACTAAATATATTTGCAAACTCAGATCTCATCAGTAGTAACCAGTACCAGGCCATGCATTTCCCACCTAGGCTCTAGTGGTGTCCTACTTGAATCAGTCCACCTCTTGATACCATCCTTATGATAACACGGCTATAAAAACCATCAATATTATACAGAAACACAGAATAACAGAGCACTGCATCACAGGCAAGCATATTATATGGTGAGAATGAATTCCATTATTAAAGCAAGAAACCCAATGACACGATTAAAAATGTTTCATTGCAGCCACAGCTACACCACCCACATACATCATCTCCAGCAGAAGCTTCAATATTAACCTCGTAAAATTATGGTTTTTTGACCAACGGAAACCCTAATGATTTTTTCCTGGGGATTTGGAATTAAGGCAAAATGTGTGTTTTGTGCACATTTTAAAGAAAGAACATGCAAAAGTATAAATGGTTCTTAAAAAGCTCAACAACTCTTTTGAACTGTTTTGTATGACCCTCCCTCACAATGTTCAGCTTTTTTTTTTATTCTTAAAAATGGCCCTGTAAGTATATCTGCAACCAAATCCATTTCTTCTTCTCTGTCAGCCATTGTTATATTAGCAAATTCCACATGAATAACAGCTTGTGCATTTTTCAACAGATGTGGTTTGTGAGCTCTGACTAGTGCACACTCTGACCATCCAATCAAAGGTTGTGTAAATTCAGATGTTACTGTTCGTCTGCTAAATGACCCTGGTGTCATCAATTTGAAATCTGATTGGTTAAAACAGTAGATTTATTGCCATAGACTTGAAGCCAAAGGTGTTCATACTGTTGATTCTGAAGGCCTTAAGGCAGATTTCTCACCCTGGCAACACATGATGGCTGAAATATAAGTGGATAAAATCTAACAATCATACATTACTGGAATCAGTGCAACCGAGAAAAAGATATAAAATGTAGAATACATACTAACTGAGAAGCAGCTTACATTCTCATTTATATATAATTTCATGATTCTCATTTATACAACTGAGCAATTAGTTAAGACGAATAAAAAAACCAAGAACCCAGCAGTTTTATCTCACAACCAGATCAGAAGTCTAATGTCTTTTCCAGTGAGCAACCATTTAACCAGACATGTATAACATTCACATCTTGCATGCAATCTACAAGAGGTGAGTGTCATAAATAAGAGGGTAATTGGTACTTTTTATTGTACACAGCCTTTTTCTTATGAAATTATTATTTTTAATTACCTTTTACACATTTTGACCACAAAGGATTCTCTCTCAGTTCTATTGATATTGAACTACATTTATTCTACACTATTTGGCCAAATAGGTAAACACCTGGCGATTCATATGTGACTTTTGAACATATTCAAATTCAAATTTGTTTGCCTTTAAACCTCCACTTTTCTAGGAAGGTTTTCCACTAGATTATGGACCCTTAACATATATATTTAATCGTGTGCTTCCAACTATGTGGCAACAGTTTGGGGAAGAAACACACGGTCTTAGACACATTAGCAGGTATCATTAATTTATGTATAATAATAATAATAATTTTATATATTATATATTATTATAATTTTTAATAATAATTTTATATATATATATATATATATATATATATATATATATATATATATATATATATATATACTTCTATATAACCATATATCACATTCATTATATAGTTTTAAAATCTTACGATACATAATGTATAAACATAATATAAATAACACACATTTTCCATTTTTCCCTTTACAGGAGAACAATGGACTTGTCTAACTATAAATGGCAGCAACCTCCATCTGTGCTAATGGTGTGTCTGTGCAACCAATCCAATAAGGACAGGGCAGTCTGTCACAAAATCAACAAAATTATCGCGTCTCTCTCAAAATGACTAAAAGTCTGTAGCAGGCCTTCAAATATTTCCATTTTTTACATTTCTTTATATAAATCCCACACACACTTCCCCACATTCCCACATTGCCACAAAGCATGAATACATCTGATTTATACATTATATCTATATATTTCCTTATATACAGTGAGGAAAATAAGTATTTGAACACCCTGCTATTTTGCAAGTTCTCCCACTTAGAAATCATGGAGGGGTCTGAAATTGTCATCGTAGGTGCATGTCCACTGTGAGAGACATAATCTAACAAAAATGTATGATACAGCTGCAAATAAGTATTTGAACACCTGTCTATCAGCTAGAATTCTGACCCTCAAAGACCTGTTAGTCTTCCTTTAAAATGTCCACCTCCACTACATTTATTATCCTAAATTATAAATGTTTTAATCAGTCTACACTGGCTCCCAATTAAATCTCGCATTGATTATAAAATACTACTACTGACGTATAAAGTACTTAACGGTCTCGCATCACAGTATCTGAGTGAACTTCTGTACCAGTATGATCCTCCACACCTACTTAGATCAAAAGGCGCTGGCTATCTGTTGGTTCCTCAAATAATGAAGACTACAGCAGGGGGCAGATCTTTCTCTTATAAAGCCCCACAGTTATGGAACAGCCTTCCAACCAGTGTTCGGGACTTAGACACAGTCTCAGTGTTCAAGTCGAGGTTGAAAACTTATTTATTTAGTCAAGCCTTTAATCAGTAGATTTTTTTTTCTTAGGTAAAGGCTCAGATCTGGAGGGAACATGGATATAGAGTGTTTGGTGAACTGGGATATTTGTATGCTGTCGTCCCCTCACATTCACACGTTCACTCAGGTTTGTTGACGGTGGTGTGGTGGGTCGTCTCTTATTCCAGAAAGCCCTCATGTCTGTGTTACCTTCTGGTTCTCCCTTTTAGTTATGCTGCCATAGCGAGTCTTGCCAGAGTCCAAACTGCACAGTGACACTAACTTTCATACAACAATAAGGACACTTAATAATCCATATCCTTCTCTTCCTGTCACCCTCTTCTCTCTCTCTCTCTCTCTCTCTCTCTCTCTCTCTCTCTCTCTCTCTCTCTCTCTCTCTCTCTCTCTCTCTCTCTCTCTCTCGGTTGAGTCAAACATGCTCCTGAGGTTTCAGTGACCACTGTTCCTGCCCCTCTCCCCTTAGTGGATCTTCCCACTTCGTCCAGGCCTGCCTCTGATAGTGTTTTCTTCGACTGGAGGCCACTCTGTGCAGCTCGGGACGGTTTCTTATCAACACCTTGGGTGGTTCCATGTAATTCCGGAGTAAGAACGGGCGCTTTGAGGATGGATTGGACTGTAGTTAATGTCAAAAGTCTGCTACACTGACTCAGGAATACAGTTCACTTCTGATCATCATCACTGTACCCTGCAACATTGTATATCTGCTTCAAATGGACATTCGGTGCAACCCAGATGAGGATGGGTTTCCTCTTGAGTCTGGTTTCTCTCAAGGTTTCTTCCTTATGCCATCTCGGGAGTTTTTCCTTGCCACAGTTGCTCATCAGGAACAAACGAACTTACAAAGAACATATTTACTTTTAATCGCCACATTATCTGTGTAAAGCTGCTTTGAGACAATGTTCATTGTTAAAAGCGCTATACAAATAAAAATGAATTGAATTGAATTGAATTAAATTAGATGCACCTGAATGATGAGAATGATGAGTACCATCCCAAGAACACCATCCCTACTGTGAAGCATGGGGGTGGTAGCATCATGCTTTGGCCGTGTTTTTCTGCACATGGGACAGGGCAACTGCACTGTATTAAGGAGAGAATGACCGGGGCCATGTATTGCGAGATTTTGGGGAACAACCTCCTTTTCTCATTTAGAGCATTGAAGATGGGTCGAGGCTGGGTCTTCCAACATGACAATGACCCAAAGCACACAGCCAGGATAACCAAGGAGTGGCTCTGTAAGAAGCATATCAAGGTTCTGGTGTGGCCTAGCCAGTCTCCAGACCTAAACTCAATAGAGAATCTTTGGAGGGAGCTCAAACTCCGTGTTTCTCAGCGACAGGCCAGAAACCTGACTGATCTAGAGAAGATCTGTGTAGAGGAGTGGGCCAAAATCCCTCCTGCAGTGTGTGCAAACCTGGTGAAAAACTACAGCAAACGTTTGACCTCTGTAATTGCAAACAAAGGCTACTGTACCAAATATTAACATTGACTTTCTCAGGTGTTCAAATACTCATTTGCAGCTGTATCATACAAATCTTCTTCTTCTTCTTCTTCTTCTTTCGGCTGCTCCCATTAGGGGTCGCCACAGCGGATCATCCGTCTCCATACCACCCTGTCCTCTACATCTGCCTCTTTTACACCAACTACCTGCATGTCTTCCCTCACCACATCCATGAACCTCCTTCTTGGCCTTCCTCTTTTCCTCCTACCTGGTGGCTCCATCCTCAGCATTCTTCTACCAATATAATTCATGTCCCTCCTCTGCACATGTCCAAACCATCTCAATCTCGCCTCCCTCACCTTGTCACCAAAACATCCTACATGCGCTGTCCCTCTAATAAACTCATTTCTAATCTTGTCCATCCTCGTCACTCCCAACGAAAACCTCAACATCTTCAGCTCTGCTACCTCCAGCTCCACCTCCTGTCTTTTACTCAATGCCACTGTCTCTAAACCATACAACATCGCAGGTCTCACCACAGTCCTATAAACTTTTCCTTTCAATTTTGCAGATACCCTACTATCACAAATCACTCCTGTCACTCTTCTCCACCCACTCCACCCTGCCTGCACTCTTTTCTTCACTTCTCTAACACACTCTTCATTACTTTGCACTGTTGACCCCAGGTACCTGAATTCCTCCACCTTCTGAAGCTCTTCTCCCTGCAACCGCACCACTCCACTGCCCTCCCTCTCATTCACACACATGTATTCTGTCTTACTCCTACTGAGTTTCATTCCCCTTCTCTCCAGCGCATATCTCCACCTCTCCAGGCTCTTCTCAACCTGCTCCCTACTCTCACAACAAATCACAATATCATCCGCAAACATCATAGTCCAGGGAGACTCCTGTCTGACCTCGTCCGTCAACCTGTCCATCACCACTGCAAACAGGAAAGGGCCCAGGGCCGATCCTTGATGCAGTCCAACCTTCACTCTAAACCAGTCTGTCGTACCTACTGCACACTTCACTGCCGTCACACTGTCCTCATACATGTCCTGCACCACCCTCACATACTTCTCTGACACACCTGACTTCCTCATACAATACCACAACTCCTCTCTTGGCACCCTGTCGTACGCCTTCTCTAAATCCACAAATACACAATGCAATTCCTTCTGTCCTTCTCTATACTTCTCCATCAACATTCTCAAAGCAAATATTGCATCTGTGGTGCTCTTCCTCGGCATGAAACCATACTGTTGCTCACAGATGGTCACCTCTTCTCTCAGCCTGGCTTCCACTACTCTTTCCCATAACTTCATGGTGTGACTGATCAACTTAATACCCCTGTAGTTACTGCAGGTCTGCACATCTCCTTTATGCTTAAAGATCCGTACCAGCACACTTCTTCTCCATTCCTCAGGCATCTTCTCACCTTCCAAAACCCTGTTAAACAATCCGGTCAAAAACTCCACTGCCATCTCTCCTAAACATCTCCACGCTTCTACCGGTATGTCATCTGGTCCAACAGCTGTATCATACAAATAAATAGTTAAAAAATCATAAATTGTGATTTCTGGATTTTTTTTTAGATTATGTCTCTCACAGTGGACATGCACCTATGATGACAATTTCAGACCCCTCCATGATTTCTAAGTGGGAGAACTTGCAAAATAGCAGGGTGTTCAAATACTTATTTTCCTCACTGTATTTTTCAATTTAGAGAAATTTTCTGACCTTCTAAAAGCTGCTATGATGATCCCATTGTAACTTTATCACTTCACTCTTTTGTCCTAAGCACTGTGGGCATTTGTTAGTGTAAAATATATGACAATGAATTTGGTGAGACCAACTCAGCCATTAGGGTTGCAAAACCAGTGCACTTTTAGTGCCGATCCCAAGCCCGGATAAATAGGGAGGGTTGTGTTAGGAAGGGCATCCAGCGAAAAAAAAAAAACGTGTCAAATCAAACATGTGAATCACAAACCTGTATTTTATATCGGATCGGTTGAGATCTGAGTTACCAACGACCACCATAGGTATTGTTAGCCAACAGGCTACTGGTGGAAATTAGGCTACTGTTGGCTGAAGGAGGAAAAGAAGAGGAGGAAGACATCTACAGAGACAGCAGGGAAAGGAGAAATGGAGGAGAGTGGAGGTTAGAGTTGGTACTTTAAATGTTGGTACTATGACTGATAAAGGGAAAGAGATAGCAGATATGATGGAGAGGAGAAAGGTAGATATGTTGTGTGTTCAGGAGAACAAGTGGAAAGGGAGTAAAGCCAGGAACATTGGAGGTGGGTTTAAACTGTACTATCAAGGTGTGGATGGAAAGAGAAATGGTGTAGGGGTGATCCTGAAGGAAGAGTACAGTAAGAGTGTAGGTGAAGTGGAGGTGAAGGTGAGTTTCTGATTTCTGAGTGATGATCATGAAGCTGGAAGTTGAAGAGTTTTCATTTGTTTTAAAATCCTGATGAATTTAGGATTAGAAAAGCACTAAAAAGACCCTAGAGATCTGGAAGGTGGGAACTCAGTAGTTAAGGCTCTGGTTTACTGCTCAGCAGGTTGGGGGTTCAAGACCCAGTATTGCCAAGCTGCCACTATTGGTGCCCTTGAGCAAGGCCCTTAAACCTCTGTGCTCTGACTCCAGCTTCCTAACATTACTGGAATATGCAAATATATAATAATTTCCTAGTTGGATTAATAAAGTATTCTTAAAAAAAATTATTTATCTTGTCATTCAGCTAAGATGAGATTGGGTCTCGTTTGAATCTTCATATTATTATTTATAAAAAAAAGATACCTGAAAAAAGACCTGCTTCTGCTTCAGAGCCCAGGAACTTCAAACAATGAGGAAATCAGATTCTTCAGACAGACAGTGTGCTGTGTTCTGGTGAAATGTGACTATATAATAGCGATATTGTAATCAGGTGTTCCAGTACACTTTTTAATGATGTGTATATTTTATTATTCTTTCTTTCAATAGTAAGTATATTTGTTTATTATCTTACTGTTATGTACAAACCGTGTTTGTTTTTGTCATTAGAGATGTTGAATAAGATATGAATAGATATAATGGCGAATGTTTGAATGTTTTATTAGCAGGACAACTCAGGTAGGACGTTTTGGAGACAAGGTGATTAAGATGGTTTGGTCATGTGCAGAGGAGGAACACAGTGTATATCAGTAAAAGAATGCTGCGGAAGGCGGAAAAGAATAAGGCCAAGACAAAGGTTTATCAATGTGGTGTGGGAAGACATGCAGGTGTTTGGTTTGAAAGAGATAGATGTAGAGGACAGGGGTGTATGGAGACGGATGATCCGCTGTGGAGACCCCTAACAGGAGCAGCCGAAAGAAGAAGAATATGGTGAATTGACATTTTGTGCCACAATGATGATGTTTTCACTTTTGAGTCTGGATACTTTGGATATGGAGTCCAAGATGGCGGCGCGAGTACATCGCCAGAATCAATTTTGCTGTATTTCTGTTGCTTATCTCGGGTCTGTTCATGCAGAACAGCTGTGCCTTCACATCATACACCCGACGTGAGCTTTTGGATATTGGTTTAGCAGGCAGTTTTATCGGCAACCTTTATCTCCTTCCTGAGATCACAGGAACACCTGAGGCAGCTCATTCTACCCGGCCGGGTGAAGTGCTTGCAGAAGGCGTCGAGATTGTAAACAAAGGCGGGGAAAGCATGGTGGAGTAAAAGCTAAGCTAAAGCTAACATCACACCGGTTCTCTTTACCCAGCATCTTCCTCGCCAATGTTCAGTCACTGGTAAACAAAATGGAGGACATTCGACTCAGCATCACGCACAGCATGAAACTTCTGAACTGTAATGTCATGATCTTCACGGAAACATGGCTACACAGCGACATTTTGGACAATGCTATTGAGCTAGCAGGACGACACACACTCCGGGCAGATAGGACATTAGATGGCTCCGGTAAGACCAAAGGCGGTGGATTGTGCATTTATGTTAACAAAGCTTGGTGCAAAAACTCTGTTATTGTTGAGAGTCATGTTTAGCTAACCTGGAGTTTCTCATGGTTAAATGTAGACCGTTTTATCTACCCCAGGAGTTCACTTCCACCATTATTACAGCAGCTTACATTCCCCCCGATGCTGATGCCAAGCTTGCTATAAAATAACTTTATGCGGCCATCAGTAAAGAACAGACTGTTCACCCGGAGGCTGCGTTTATTGTTGCAGGAGATTTTAATCACTCAAACTTAAAGGCAGACCCCCCTCCCCCACCTGGGACAGTCAGATCACTTTTCTTTGTTCCTCAACCCCAAAAATGCACCCCTCATCAATCGGGTGAAGCACTTCAGGAAAGGTTTTTACAGACAGACTGGAGTACATTTGCTTCTCAGGCCACCAGTGACACTCACACAGACATCGACTGCTACACCTCCTCTGTACTGGATTACATCAGTTCGACCATAGACAGTGTTACTACCCAGAAACAGATCATTACATACCCAAATCAGAAGCCATGGATGAACCAGGAGGTGCGCCTCCTGCTGAAGGCATGCACTACTGACTTCAGGTCAGGCGACGCTTAGGCCTACAGCACATCCAGAGCTAACCTGAAGAGGGGCATCAAAGTGGCCAAGCAATGCTACAAGCAAAAGATAGAGGAGCATTTTTCCAACTCTGACCCTCGACTCATGTGGCAAGGCATCCAGGCAATCAGTGATTACAAATCCTCCCACTCCACTGTCACTGATGTCCTCTTCTTGAATGAGAATAATGACCTTATGTTCGCTTTGACAGACAACAAAGAAACTGCCACAAAGCTCAAACTCTCGGCTGATCACTCTCCAATCACACTTTCCTCCACAGATGTCTGCAATGCACTGAGCCGGATCAGCGCACACAAAGCCGCTGGACCAAACAACATCCCTGGACACAAACTCAGGGCATGTGCTGAGTAGCTTGCTGGGGTCTTTACTGACATCTTCAACCTGTCTCTTGCCCAAGCAACTTTGTGCCAGTGCCAAAACACTCCAACCCAACATGCCTGAACACTACTGCCCTGTAGCACTGACATCCATTGTCATGAAGTGCTTTGAGCGGCTGGTCCTGGCACACCTGAAGGACTCTCTGCCATCCACATTAGACCCTCACCAGTTTGCCTACCGCAGCAATAGGAGCACAGAAGATGCAGTTTCCATGGCACTGCACTCTGTGCTCACTTACGCACGTATGCTGTTTGTTGACTTCAGCTCAGCATTTAATACCATCATTCCATCCAAGTTAATATCCAAACTTATAGATCTGGGCATTAACACCTCCATCTGCAACTGGATCATGGACTTTCTGACCAACAGAAGTCCATGGTGCAACAACAATAACCTGCTCCTTAACACCTCCAAGACAAAGGAGCTCATTGTGGAATTCAGGAAAGAGTCAAGAGGCACACACAACACCACCCACATCAATGGGATGGCTTTTGAGCGCATCTCCAGTTTCAAGTTCCTGGGGATCCACATCTTGGCAGACCTGTCCTTTACTACCAACATGTCCAGCCTGTTCAAGAAGGCTCACCAGCGCCTCTTTTTCCTGAGGACACTAAAGAAAAATCAGCTCTCCTCGGATATCCTGGTGAACTTCTACCGCTGTACAATAGCAAGTATCCTGACCAGCTGTGTCACAGTCTGGTATGGGAGCTGCTCTGTTTCAGAGCGCAAGGCACTGCAGCGGGTGGTGAAAACTGCCCAGCGCATCACAGGGACTTCACTCCCAGCCATGGTGGACATCCAAAAGAAACGCTGTCTGCGTCAAGCTCGCAGCATTCTTAGGGATTCCTTTCATCCCGGCCATAGACTATTTTCTCTTCTGCCCTCCGGAGCCTCTGGACCAGGACCAGCCGACTAAAGAACAGCTTTTTTCCTAGAGCTGTCTCTTTACTGAACTCTGCCCCTCGCTGATACACTACCACATTTCCCCCCACACCTCGCACTTGATTATTTCGCTAATGGACTGTTTACACAAAACTTATGCTTACTTGGACACGTGCTCATTTCTCACCTCACACCTTGTTATTGCACTGATGGACTGTTAACACAAAACTATTCTCATTTGCACACTGATCTCTTTTTATTGCTGCTCAGCATTAACTTATTACCATTGTATATATACCCGTTTTCTGTTTATAGTAAAAGCAATATATTATGTTCACCGTTCACATCCTTCTGTAAATTTCTGTTTATAGTAATAGGCATCTGTAAATCATGTTCATAGTGTATATATATATATATATATATATATATATATATATATATATATATATATATATATATATATATATATACATACTCATCTGTATATTATTGTTCGTAGTACATATATACTTATCTGTATATTATTGTTCATAGTACATATATATCCATCTGTATATTATTGTTCATAGTACATATACATCTGTAATTTACTGTTTATAGTCCTATATTACCATTCTATTTAACTTATGTAAATCATGTAAACACGGTATATCCTGCACTTGCAATTGCACTCTAATTAGACCCAAACTGCATTTTGTTGCCTTGTACTTGTACATGTGTAATGACAATAAAGTTGAATCTAATCTAATCTAATACTTCCTTTATCTCTGTAAAGCTGCTTTGGGACAATACCCATTGTTAAAAGCGGTCTACAAAAAAATTACTAGAGTAAGAGTAATAGAAGAGTAGACTGTTAGCAGGGGACAGTGTAGATAGACAGCATCAGATGGTGGTCTGTAGGATGGCTTTGGAGGTAAAAAAGAAAAGAAGAAGAGTGAAGACTGGAAAAATAATAAGATGGTGGAAACTGAAGGAAGAAGACTGTAAGTTGTGGTTCAGGGAAGAGGTCAGACAGGGGCTCGGTAGTGAAGAGGTGCTGGATGATTGGGCAACTACTGCAGAAGTGATAAGGGAGACAGCTAGGAAAGGTACTTGGTGTGACTTCTGAAAATAAAAAGGAGGACAAAGAGACATGGTGGTGGAATGAGGAAGTGCAGGAAAGCATAAGGAGAAAGAGGTTGGCAAAACAGAATTGGGATCAGCAGAAAAGTAGGCAGGAGTACAAGTAGATGTGGCAGCGGGTAAAGAGGGATGTGGCAAAAGCCAAGGAAAAGGCATATGAGGATCTGTATGAAAAGTTGGACACTAAGGAAGGAGAAAAGGATTTGTACCTATTGGCCAGGCAGAGGGACTGAGCTGGGAAGATGTGCTGCAAATTAGAGCAGTAAAGGATGTAAATGAAAATGTGTTGACTAGTGAGAAGAGCGTGTTGAGAAATTGGAGGGAGTACTTTGAGAAGCTGATGAATTAAGAAAATGAAAGAGAGAAAAGGTTGGATGATGTGGAGATGGTGAAGCAAGAAGTGGATAGGATTAGCAACAAGGAAGTGAGAGCAGCGATTAAGAGGATGAACAGTGGAAAGTCGATTGGACCAGATGACATACATGTAGAAGCATCGACATGTTTAGGAGAGATGATTTTGAAAGGTGAGAGGATGCCTGAGGAATGGAGAAGGAATGTGCTTGTACCAGTTTTTAAGAATAAGGGAGATGTGCAGACCTGCAGTAACTACAGTGGAATAAAGTTGATCAGTCACACCATGAAGTTATGGGAAAGAGTAGTGGATGCCAGGCTGAGAGAAGAGATGACCACAGACACAATATTTGCTTTGAGAAAGTTGATAGAGAAGTATAGAGAAGGTGAGAAGAAGTTGCATTGTGTGTGTAAATCTTGAGAAAGCACACAACAGGGTGCCAAGAGACAGTTGTGGTACTGTATGAGGAAGTCTGGTGTGGCAGAGAAAAATGTGAGGTTTAAAATGACTATTAGAAGGGCCGTGAATGTAGGCCGTTTTGGAGACTAAGTGAGAGAAGCCCGATTGAGATTGTTTGGACATGTGCAGAGGAGGGACATGGCGTATATAGTTTGGAGAATGCTGAGGTTGGAGCTGCCATGAAGAAAGAAATGAGGAAGCCCACGAAGTAGGTTTATAGATTTGGTGAGGGAAGACATGTAGGTAGTTGATTTGAAAGAGGCAGATGTAGAGGACAGGGGGGTATGGAGACAGATGATCCGCTGTGGAGACCCCTAACAGGAGCATTTGAAAGAAGAAGAATATGGCGAGTGGACATTCTGTATCACAATGATGAGGATATTTTCCCTTTTGAGTCTGGTTCCTCACAAGTATCCTTCCTTTATCTCTGTAAAGCTGCTTTGGGACAATATCCATTGTTAAACTTGCTCTAAAAAAAACTGAGTAGAGAAGTGTAAGAGTAGAGTAAGGTGTTGGCAGGGGACAGTGTATGTAGACAGCATCGGATGGTGGTCTGTAGGATGGCTTTGGAGGTGAAAAAGAAAAGAAGGAGAGTGAAGACTGAAAGAAGAATAAGATGGTGGAAACTGATGGAGGAAGACTGTAGTGTGAGATTCAGGAAAGAGGTCAGACAGGGGCTCTGTGGTGGTGAAGAGGTGCTCAATGATTGGGCAACTACTGCAGAAGTGATAATGGAGACAGCTAGGAAGGTTCTTGGTGTGACATCTGGAAATAGAAAGGAAGACAAAGAGACGTGGTGGTGGAACAAGGAAGTGCAGGAAAGCATAAGGAGAAAGAGGTTGGCGAAACAGAATTGGGCTAAGCAGAAGGATGAGAAAAGTAGGCAGGAGTACAAGGAGATGCGGCAGCAGGTGAAGAGTAATGTGGCAAAAGCCAAGGAAAAAGCATATGAGGAGCTGTATGAGAAGTTGGACAAAAGGAACGAGAAAAGGATTTGTACCTATTGGCCAGGCAGAGGGACCGAGCTGGGAAGGATGTTCTGCAAATTAGAGCAATAAAGGATGTGTTGACTAGTGAGGAGAGTGTGTTGAGAAAATGGAGGGAGTACTTTGAGAAGCTGATGAATGAGAAAAATAAAATGGTCTGGAGATGGTGAAGCAGAAAGTGGATAGGATTAGTAACGAAGAAGTGAGAGCAGCGATTAAAAAGATGTAAAGTGGAAAGTCAGTTGGACCAGATGACATACATGTAGAAGCATGGATATTTTTAGGAGAGATGGCAGTGGAGTTTTTAACCAGGTTATTTAACAAAGTTTTGGAAGGTGAGAGGATGCCTGAGGAATAGAGAAGGAATGTGTTGGTACCGATCTTTAAGAATAAGGGAGATGTCCAGACCTGCAGTAACTACAGGGGAATAAAGTTGGTCAGTCACACCATGAAGTTATGGGAAAGAGTAGTGGATGCTAGGCTGAGAGAAGAGATGACCACAGACAGAATATTTGCTTAGAGAATGTTGATAGAGACGTATAAAGAAGGTGAGAAGAAGTTGCATTGTGTGTTTGTGAATCTTAAGAAAGCACACAACAGGGTGCCAAGAAACAGTTGTGGTACTGTATGAGGAAGTCTGGTGTGGCAGAGAAATATGTGAGGTTTAAAATGACTATCAGAAGGGCCGTAAATGTAGGCCGTTTTGGAGACTAAGTGAGAGAAGCCTGAATGAGATGGTTTGGACATGTGCAGAGGAGGGACATGGGGTAGATAGTTTGGAAAATGCTGAGGTTGGAGCTGCCATGAAGGAAGGAAATAGGAAGCCCAAGGAGGAGGTTTATGGATTTGGTGAGGGAAGACATGCAAGTAGTTGGTTTGAAAGGGGCAGATGTAGAGGACAGGGGTAAATGAGACGGATGATCTGCTAATGGGAGCAGTCGAAAGAAGAAGAAGAATTTGTTGTGGCCAGAGCCATCCACACTGAAAGGGGTCCAATAATGTCGCCATTTTCACGTCGTTTGATTGGATGGTCAAAGAGTGCACTAGTCAGAGCACACACACTGCATCTGTATCAAAGTGCACAAGCTCAATTATATTCATGTGGATTTAATAGCTGTATAATTCCTGTTTAATTCCACAATGGCTGACAGAGTAGAATAAAAAATGGACATTAGGAAAGGTCAGGCAAAATTTGTTTAAGCTTTTTCATGAACCATTTATACTTTTACATTATCTTACCTGGGGAATTTGCACAAAGTCACACAATTTGCCTTAATTTTAAATGACAAAATTTAAACTGAAACCTTAAATTGAAAACTTTATTAAAATAAAAACCCAGGGTTTGAATGTTTTTTCCAGTGAGCTACCAATTATCCAGACATGTATGCATGTTAACTGGGTTTCTTGCTTTAGAAAATCATTCTCACTGTATTGAGATACCTGTCTGTGATGCAGCACTCTGTTATACCTAGTTCTTGCATAATATTGATGGTTTCTGTAGTGTGAGCCATTAAGAGGTCTTAAGATATTCAGGTAGGACATCACTGAAATCCTAGGCTTGAAATGAGCCTGCCACTGTTATCTAATACTTCTGTATTAGAATGTACTGACAAATAATATAAAAAATACATATAAAAATTTTTATAACATTGTTTTATAGATAAAAAGTGAACAGAGGTATAAATACAATGTATAGACCAGATGCCATGCAAAAATGCAGCATGTGCACAGTTTTATATGTACTGTATGGTGCATGAATTTTTGAAGTGTTTAAGGCTCTGGGTTACTGATTGGAAGGCAGGGAATTGCCAAGTTGACACTCTTGGACCTTTGAGCAAGGCCCTTAACCCTCTTTGCTCCATGGGTTCTATAATGACCAAGGCTGTGCTCAGTATGCAAAGAAAGAATTTCACTGTCTTGTAATTTACAGTATATCTGTGATCTGTATCTGTGATTTTCACATCAATATTTTTTTGCTGATATTTTAAGATAGTAAGAGACTACTGATATAATATTTATTGTATGCAGGGAAAAAGGTACAGTACACATGTATAGGGTCTGCAGTTGGTTATGCAAAACCTTTTCAAGCATTTAAGCATTTAGCTGTAGAACCAATGTATTACAAAAAAAAATGATTACTAGACTCTAGTTGAAGTTTCTCTTTGAATATGTGTTCTTTTATTTGTCTGTCTATCTATCTATCTATCTATCTATCTATCTATCTATCTATCTATCTATCTATCTATCTATCTATCTATCTATCTATCTATCTATCTATCTATCTATCTATCTATCTATCATAAAACACTACAAAACTGTCATAAACACTTGCCAAAAATAAGCGTTTAGCATACAAATTCTTCTATCAGTCTGACTGATTGCTGATAGGGTTTATAACCTTTTTCCTAAAGATTCAAAAAGGCAATGATTGAAGTACTAACAACCAGTACTGTACTGACAGATGCAATACTGCTTCCAGAATAAAAAACATTTCGACCATTGAGTGGCTGCACAGGGCGAAAGTTTTCAGTCATGGCAGTCCTGTTATCAAACCAGAGATCAGAGAATGCAGCGAGCTGTGGAAAAAAGAGATATGAAAGTTAGCCTGATGGACACAGTGCACACAGCGGTAATCAGTGGTAATCAATTCTAGTCACAAAGATGCAATAGTGGAAAAAATAAGACCCTGAGCATATTAAAAACTAGTGGACTAGATTCTCAGTGGATAGCATGATTATTTTTTGTTTGTTTGCTTGCAACTAATGATTTCAAGCAGGTTGGGCAATAAGGTTTCACAAGCCCAAAGACTTGCATGACCCGAGATTGGCTAAGATTATGATCAGTGGCATACCATTTTATAAGTAATATGTCTGAATGATAGAGGTAAACATATTAGCTACACACACTTGTAACCACTTCTTAGTTTTGTATAAGACTGAGTAAAAAAATTTGACCATAACTTACTTGCTGCTTGCTAAGTTTAGTGGTGTTTTCAAATACAGTCCAAATGACTGACTCTGAACAGTTGGGTGTAGTCAGAGAGCCATTATAGCGGAAGTACTTCTTCAATTCACAGTGGGGAGGAAGAAGACTGTCCAAACTCACAGGTCCTACTGTGGTTTTGTTGCCTGAAAATGAATGCAATCAATAAAAATTAACAGTCAGCCTTCGTATATGATTAACTGACTTGGCACTTAAATCATAGCTTTGAACTTTGATTTAGTTCTCTCTGCCATAAATTAAATCCTCAGAAACAACAATAGGAACATGATAATGGATGAAGCCAGTAAAACTTGTGAGAGTTACCAGGGTATTTGATGCTAGACAGTGCGTTTATGATGGAATCATATTTCCTGTTTCTGTTGGGCGATTCCTGTAAGATAAGAATGAGCAACAAATGCATAGACATAAAAATATATTCCATTACAAAATTATTTAGGATTGATCATTTACAAGCAACAGAAAATATTTACAAAATGGTCTACAATATGCATATATTTGATGTTAAATTAACGCTTGCATAATGATGAATATTTTATTAGCGCATCACAGAAAAATAAACCATTTAATGTAAGAGCCATCCATGTCATGTATGTATGAATGAAACAAAACTAAGTGTCATAAACAAAAACCTACTAATTCTTTATTAATGCTGCAAATCATAGGATTAATTAATTAATTGCATTACTGTACTTAAGTATGTTTGTTTTAAATATTCATAATGTGTCAGAATATTCTCAGGAACTTTTACTTTACTAACTATTAATCCGCAAATACAATCCTTCCTTTCTTTTTTAACCCTATTACATTTCATAAAAACATGTTTATGTGGAGTAAACTTAGTATGTTTTTTTTTAAACGACAAAGAAAATCCCTCAAAAAATTTAGAATGCATGAATTATTAAAATATACACATAATTCTCATAGATCAGTACTTTTCCTTTTATATTGTACTTACATTTTTTCTTAGTTGCTTTGGAGCATTTCTCAGATCAGAAATGTAATTCAACCTCTACGTCATTTAGCCACTTGTGCACATCATAAAAACATTTCTTGTTGCTTTTATCAAATTGCGAATGCTTTAGTACATTCATTTCATTGATTGTGTACAATTATCTGCTGTTTCCTACATTATCAGTTATTTATGTCATGTTGATCAAAACATATTATACTGAATAGTTTTAACCTCCAAAACATCTTGGCATCAGTTTATTAAATAAGCCATAGAATGCAAAACAGTTAAACCAGTTGTCAGAATCTGTCGAGCTTAAACTTCTATAAAAAACTTTTTTGTAAATGTGACTTTAATTGATAATTTGTGCAGATGAACTTTCAATTTAACTAATGATGGTGAGTGAATGGCATCAGATCAACCAATAATCAACTGGTTCTCTAAAACAGTGGTCCCCAACCCACAGGCCGCGGACCAGCACCGGTCTGTGGGTCAATTGGTACTGGGCCGCACAGAAAGAATACATAAGTTACATTATTTCCGTTTTATTTATTATCTGATTCTGAATGATTCTGAATGATTCTGACATAATGACTGGACATTTTGACTATCTTGTAATTGAACATCGAAAAAGAACGTGTTATTCTGATGGCAATGATATGTTCATGGAAACAAATACTTACTTTTGAGAGATGAACTAAGAATTTTGAGATAAGTACAGACTTTTGTAAGAAATCCAATGTGTTGTGCTGTTTGTACAAATTGTGTTAAGAATGCATTTGCTGATTTGCAAATATTAATTATGATTCGAGAAAAGCTCCAAAGCAACTTAGAAAATCTTTGTTTATACAAAAGCATGTACTTTTTGTCAAGAAGAAAAATCCAAAGTTTTACTTTTATTAAAATTATATTTATGCAGAGGATTTGTACTTTTACAGGAATGGTGTTCTTAATCTAATATATATTTTGTTAATTCTGAGATAATATACATGATTATCTCTAGCTATCTATGTATGTTACAAAGATTAAGAAAATAAGCTAACAAGCTGTTATTATTTAAGTTTAGTAGTTATTATAATGGCTGTTGATATATGACTATATGTTATTTCCTGATGTGATAAAGATTTTGCATGACTTAATGTATCATTATGAAAGCATTTGTATAAGTGATCATATGTGCTATGGATGTTACAGTAATAAGTTAAGATGTGCAGTTTCTTCTATGTTATAACTACATTTTAATTTAGTTTATTGTATTATTTAATACACAACAAACAAAAAAAACAGACCTGGTACAACATTCCAAGAACTGCTAGTCCAAATGGGTCTGTAGCAGCTTCTGAAACCGAACTGTAACCTTTTTTTATGTGAACAATATGCATCTGAGGAGAAAAAATACACTTGTCATTTCTCTATTCACATCTATCTATAAAATGAAAGAGAGAGAGAGAGAGAGAGAGAGAGAGAGAGAGAGAGAGAGAGAGAGAGAAAGAAATACCTCCATAGGGTACTGCTCTCCATCAATAGTGTGCTCTGATCCTGGTCCACCATTCTTGCCCCAATGAAAATGAACTTCCACTGCTTTGTATTCATCTGTGAGCCCGGCATTACTAATCACAGCCTCGCCTGACAAGTTTAACTTAACTGGGTAAGAAAAACAGTGATTAGCTCCAATCCATCGGACATCCAGGCACAATAAACACTAATTAAATATGCATTTTTTTATTTTATTTTTAAATGGCTCTGGCATGAAGAAGTTATTGTTCACTCAATAATGATCTCATACAGTATGTTGCTATTTACAAATTGTTTAGGAGCTCCTGGTTACACAACTAGAACAGACTGTATAAGACAGTAGGAGGGACATTACTCATAATCACAAACTCTGGGGCTCATGATGTTTCTTACTCTCCGGTGTATGTAATGTTTAAATGATTTATAATTACGCACTTGGTTTCACCCAAATGAGCATGGGTTCCCCTTTTGAGTCTGGTTTGTTTCTTAATTTTAAATTTTTTTTATAATTCTTACATTATGTAAAGCTGATTTGAGACAGTCCATTGTTAGAAGCACTACAGAAATTAAATAGAATTAAAATGTAACAGGGTCTTTTGTATACTTCCTGTATAATTATTCTGAATAATTACTTACCTGTGTGACCATTATTTGTGATAATGCTTTCAAAAGCATGTTGGTAACCATCAAATTTGAAGGGGGGCCAGTGGTTAATAGTCACCTTTCGTGTTACAATGTTAATAGGTGACTGTCTATTGCTGCCACAAGTTGATGCTATGTCCTTCCATTCATCTGGTCCTACAAAGAAACAATAGGGTATGATCAATTATTCGGTTGAGAAATCTATTTTACCAAATTTTAAATGTAAAAATTGTTTTTTAAATTTATTATTAGAACTCACCTTTGCATGAGTTGTCACAAGAGACCTGGGATTTATAGCACCACTCTGAAAGAGCAATTTAAGTTTATGACATGTCAGACTTATTGTTGCCGCTAAAATAGGGCCTATTCATTTACACTACTTTGAATATTCTGTTTGCACAAAAGACTAATGCTGAAATGCTCTATAACCATATGCATCAGTTTTTAGACAATAAACCTCAATCATCAAAAGTGCATTTCAAATACAACACCTCACAAATCAAGTAGGTAATTTTATATTTAAAGGAGATAGAAGCTTAATAAATAAAAATACTGACTTACATATTAATGATGAAAATGATAAACCTGAATGCTTCATTTGGCATATTTGAATATGAACCACACTTTAGTGGTGCAGGTTGCAATGTATTTCTTAACCTGCAGCAAGTTTGTTAGCCAGTGGTTAAAAACCGTTTGACAGTTCCCCAAAGCCGTTTGACAGTTCCCCAAAGCTGGGTAGTTTGACTTTTTGTGAAATTTACTAAGATGTGGCCCTAAGCAGAATCAACACTGTACCTCTCTTATCATTGTTTAAAAAAAAAAAAAAAATATATATATATATATATATATATAAATACATTTTAATTAAAATAATTTTTTACAGAATGATAATTTTTATAAATAATATATGAATGCCATTTTATGTGATCTTTATGTGAGTCTGTTTTAAAGTTTGATAGCATATTTCCAAGTAACAATGCCTTCGAATAAAGCCTTAAACTTATAATTGGGGTATCCAACATATCAACTTATAGATCACATACACATCACCTATAAAGACACCTGAACCAATAAAAACTCGAAGCTCTACAGTAAAATACAGTTAATACCTATACACACTCTATGCATTTAAAAAAACAAGTTTTGGACTCACAAAAAATATTTTCTAAATAACATCAAAAATGAAATCTAAATGAATTGAATTGAAATGACATACCTGCACCCATAGCCACCCCTGAAAGAGAATATAAAAGGGCCATTAACTTTAAGATTTGCATCTTGCTTTGCTTGTTTGCTACAAAAGCCAAACAAGATTACTATTAACTTAATAGTAATGCATAGAGAATGAGCCTTTTTATAGTTTATAGCCCTTCGGTATCTTACAACACATATCAGTAACTCCTCCTTTCTGATGTACTAACAACATGAAAAATGTGTTTGCATAAGGATGTAGCAAGAATATAATGGGCATAATTTAAAGCTAAGACAGTTTTATCTGTTTTAATTGCGGAAGAAACTAGAAAAGCTATAAAACTTTATGGTTTTGAGAACTCACTTCTTTATCATGTGTGAAAATGTTACATACATTAAAAAAGCAACATAGTGTTTGATTATGGGGTTAGACCACCATCAGACAACTCTAACAGCCTTAATACAATGGCAATACGTACTGGAGAGAGAAGCATCTATATGCATTTAGGGAGATGGTAGCTCTGTCGTTAAAATGTTGGAGCTCTAAATGTTTCAAGTTCAAATCCCAGCAATGCCAAGCTGCCACTTGTGGGCCCTTGAGCAAAGTCCTTGAACCTCAATTGCTCAAATAAAGTTGTGTGTCTGCCAAATGCTATAAATGTATTGATAAGCTATTCTTCCAATTTGTGTTTGTGTAGTTATTTTATAAGCATATTCCATTCACCAAAAACAAAACAATCACAGGGAATTGTAATTATGTCCTAAACATGACATCAAAAACATCTAGTCAGTAAAAACCATGATTGAATTTAATCATAGCCTTGCGTTATAGGATTATTTAATTGGTTTTGTTACATAGAAATAGGACCAGGCCTCCTTGCTTCCACATTTCAGAATAAATGAAAAGCACTTGAAACAAATTAAATCTCTAAAAGTTTTATTTATACAAAACCTGTTATCAGTACTTTTATATATTCATTTAAATGTGTATATTAATTACATTTTAACTAAGATCAACACTAAAAAAGAAAAAGGTATGAACATTTAAAACTTAAGATTATAATTTTATTATAAATAACTCACATAGACACACTGACTAAATCATCCAATAATTTATTTAGTAATTTATTTACATTAACACTCTTTTACACTATTCTGAATAATACAATTTTTTTGTCTACCCTGTACAGTAAAATGTGGTAAAATGTAGATTTTATCTAGCATCTGTGAATTGTAAATTTTATTTACAAACTTTTCCTTTTCCTTTAGTATTTTTAAAGTTGTCTATGCACTCATGCTGTTTTGAATGAATAATAATCAATTTTTAAATAGTGCTGGTGCAAATCTGCAAAATAAGGCTCCATTTAATTAAGTAATACTTTATAATCAAATATGCATCATGACAGCTCACATAGCTGCTTTACAAGCATGCCTGTTTAGCTTCTTGCTTAGCAACCAACGAAACATGCATTCGTTATGGCACCATTATGGCATTCATGGTGGGAACTCACATTAAAGCGGTAATATTAACTGGTTTCACTTAAGGTGAGTAACAGTTATTTAAATGGATAAAGAGCCTTTTCTTATGCTGCTCGTCTTGATTGGCAAACTAGTGTAGTGGTTTGTTAGGGTTATAGAGGCCCCCATCCAAGCCCAAGGCCCCAGGCAATCTGTGTATAGCCAGCGCATGCCCTGCATAGAAATAATATCACAATTTCCAACCAACTGTTCAATCTTTCTTATAGCCTAATTGACATTCTTTTCACAGCTTCACCACCATAAGACCAGTTGGAAGTAAAATGCCAAAGTGTTCCCTTGGTTTATGGCCATAGCTAATAAATCACTAATAAAGGTACAGCAGGTAGCAACATACATCTGTACATTTAAGTACAAATAAGCAATACAACAACAAACAAGAGGAGACAGAAAAGGTGTGATGACATATAGGCCCAAATGGACATACCACTAAGAAACGATGGCAAACATATGAATAATGTCTAAAACACAGAAGAGAGAAAGTAACCCAATAGTACATGAGAAGAGGCAATATGCCACACAAATAGACTGATAAGCAAAAGCAAAATTTACTACTAAAACAACTCGCAGATGGCCTGGAAAAACTGCCAGGAGACACAAAGTGTGACACTAACAGTTTCCACTTTACCTACAGGTGATAATGGCAATAAAAAGGTATGAAAAACTGAAAAAAAAAAAAAAAAAAAAAAAAATATATATATATATATATATATATATATATATATATATATATATTATATAGTATAATGTAAACATGGAAGACATGGATGTGCAGACTAGTTTATGTTGTTATTCACATTTTTAACTGGTGTGTGTGTGTGTGTGTGTGTGTGTGTGTGTGTGTGTGTGTGTGTGTGTGTGTGTGTGTGTGCAAAGTATTCAGAGGTAGACTGAGTAGTCTATAATGTTATTTGCTTTTATGGAAGTATATATATATATATATATATATATATATATATATATATATATATATATATATATATATATATATATATATATATATATATTTATATATATATATATATATATATATATATATATATATATATATATATATATATATATATATATACAGTGAGGAAAATAAGTATTTGAACACCCTGCTATTTTGCAAGTTCTCCCACTTAGAAATCATGGAGGGGTCTGAAATTGTCATTGTAGGTGCATGTCCACTGTGAGAGACATAATCTAAAAAAAAAAATCCAGAAATCACAATATATGATTTTTAAACTATTTATATGTATGATACAGCTGCAAATAAGTATTTGAACACCTGTCTATCAGCTAGAATTCTGACCCTCAAAGACCTGTTAGTCTGCCTTTAAAATGTCCACCTCCACTACATTTATTATCCTAAATTAGATGCACCTGTTTGAGGTTGTTAGCTGCATAAAGACATCTGTCCACCCCATACAATCAGTAAGAATCCAACTACTAACATGGCCAAGACCAAAGAGCTGTCCAAAGACACTAGAGACAAAATTGTACACCTCCACTGTTGGAGCAATCATTAGAAAATGGAAGAAGCTAAACATGACTGTCAATCTCCCTCGGACTGGTGCTCCATGCAAGATCTCACCTCGTGGGGTCTCAATGATCCTAAGGAAGGTGAGAAATCAGCCCAGAACTACACGGGAGGAGCTGGTCAATGACCTGAAAAGAGCTGGTACCACCGTTTCCAAGGTTACTGTTGGTAATACACTAAGACGTCATGGTTTGAAATCATGCATGGCATGGAAGGTTCCCCTGCTTAAACCAGCACATGTACAGGCACGTCTTAAGTTTGCCAATGGCCATTTGGATGATCCAGAGGAGTCATTGGAGAAAGTCATGTGATCAGATGCGACCAAAATAGAACTTTTGGGTCATAATTCCACTAAACGTGTTTGGAGGAAGAAGAATGATGAGTACCATCCCAAGAACACCATCCCTACTGTGAAGCATGGGGGTAGTAGCATCATGCTTTGGGGGTGTTTTTCTGCACATGGGACAGGGCGACTGCACTGTATTAAGGAGAGGATGACCGGGGCCATGTATTGCGAGATTTTGGGGAACAACCTCCTTCCCTCAGTTAGAGCATTGAAGATGGGTCGAGGCTGGGTCTTCCAACATGACAATGACCCGAAGCACACAGCCAGGATAACCAAGGAGTGGCTCTGTAAGAAGCATATCAAGGTTCTGGCTTGGCCTAGCCAGTCCCCAGACCTAAACCCAATAGAGAATCTTTGGAGGGAGCTCAAACTCCGTGTTTCTCAGTGACAGGCCAGAAACCTGACTGATCTAGAGAAGATCTGTGTGGAGGAGTGGGCCAAAATCTCTCCTGCAGTGTGTGCAAACCTGGTAAAAAACTACAGGAAACGTTTAACCTCTGTAAGTGCAAACAAAGGCTACTGTACCAAATATTAACATTGACTTTCTCAGGTGATCAAATATTTATTTGCAGCTGTATCATACAAATAAATAGATAAAAAATCATACATTGTGATTTCTGGATTTTTTTTTTAGATTATGTCTCTCACAGTGGACATGCACCTACGATGACAATTTCAGACCCCTCTATGATTTCTAAGTGGGAGAACTTGCAAAATAGCAGGGTGTTCAAATACTTATTTTCCTCACTGTATATATAGATGATTTCTCGTTCGTTTATTATCAGTGGGTGACTGAAAAAATATATAACGAAAAAACGTAGAAAAAACAGCTTGTCGAGATTGTAAGATATTACTAAGAAAATATTGGGTAATATCTGTTAAAGTACAGCATTGACAACATACAACAGTACATTATAAAAAACCAACAAAGAAACAGCAGGTGGTGCTGCCACATACTACTGCCCGTGGTGCTGCCACCTACTACAACCCGTGGTACTGCCACCTACTACAGCCCGTGGTGCTGCCACCTACTACAGCCCGTGGTGCTGCCACCTACTACAGCCCATGGTGCTGCCACCTACTACAGCCCATGGTGCTGCCACCTACTACAGCCCGTGGTACTGTTACCTACTCAACATTCTCACGGTATGCTTTACGCCAAAGCCGTTGCCTTGCGACCTCCCGCGTTCTGCATGAGCCACTATGCTGAAACCGCTGGTTAGGGTCAACGCCCGTCTTTTGTGTGTTATTGACACCCAACCCTGTGGTGGCCTGTGTGGGATTCAGTAACTTAATCACAATCCCAAAATACTGAAAAATAACCAGTGCAAAAATCAGTCACTTAGTAAGAAAATAATAAAAACGGGGAATAAGAGACTCAACTATTCATGGTTCATGGCAGACACTGTTAATGTTGTTGACCAAATTCTTTTGCCCAAAAATATATATTATTTTCTGTAAGGGAAGGTCTATAAGCATTTTTTTTAAACAATTCTCTTAGATATCAACAAAATAAGGTGTGATCAGTGTTCCTGTCCTTTTCTTCTCTAATGCCTGATTCATCCCAATGCCCTACCTCTTGATGGAGTTTTCTTCAATTGGAGACCACTCTGTGCAAAACTTATACATTCCAGGTTTATAATCGCTTTATCTCTGTAAAGCTGCTTTGGGACAATATTTATTGTTAAAAGTGCTAAACACATAAAACTTAAATTTAATTGAAAATGGATTTAAAAAAAAAACAATCATTCAATACATCACAAAATGCTGAGTTTCCTTTTTTAAGATCCTTCATGAGGCTTTTACTGCAGCCAAAATTAGTTGCTCTATGTATGTGGGTCTTTTTATCTTTAGTTTTGTCTTTAGTAAGTGTAAATGCTCAAGGTAACCAACATAACATTTTTCAGAATGGTGTAAGTCATTATACATCATTGTTGTACACCTTTCCGTTTCTGAAAGTTAGTGGTTTAGGTAAATCCGGTGCATTTTAATTCATAAAGGTGTCTCTTGATTGAAAGTTTGACACTGATACATCAACCTTCTTAAAAGTGTTCTTGACTTGGCTAGATGTTGTGAATTTATGTTCTTAACAAGAAAATCATTCTTAAATCGTCCACTTTAAATGTTATCACTTTAGATGTTATCAGCTGTTCACTGATGGAGTCTTCTGTTGTCGATAAACCAGTGCAAAAGTGAAAAATAGCCAGATTAGTGCATGTTGACATGATGAATTTAATACCATATATAATCATTCTGTACAGCTGCAGAGAGCAGAAAAGCAGTACAGTATGTACAAAATCCTGAGCCTTGACATTGAGTTTTGCAGAAACTGTAGATCATCTAGCATTTTTACACAAAGCATTATTTACACAGACTTGTGCAAAACACGTCGTTACGTGAAATAAGATTTAAAGTTTTTTGTCAAGTTTAAGAGGCCAGAATAGCACAAACTGACAATATATTAACACAAATACACATGGTTTAAACCCATGATGAGCAGAAAAGCATCTCAGACAGGTCCAACCTTGAGAGAGATGGTCTACAACAGAACACATAAAACATCTAGTATGTACATATTATAATGTAGGTATATTCTAATAATGTAATAATGTATAATGTAACAATGTAATAATGTATAATGCGTACAAATCTAATACATATTATAATTGAATTAAAATACATTTTATTTGTATGCAATGGACATTGTCCCAAAGCAGCTTTACAGAGATACATACATTACAATTATAAATGTTATTAAATGTATAAGTTATTTTCTTAGTTTATCCCTAATTAGCAAGCCAGTTGGGACAGTGGCAAGAAATAACTAAGATGGTTTGAGGAAGAAACCTTAGTGGAACCATACTCAAAAGGGATCCCATCCTTATCTGGGTGGCACCAAAAGTCCATTCATTATATCATTATATCATTGCTGAGGTTATCATCTGTTCACTGATGGAGACCATAGTGTTAAACTGTTCATGGTGTTTTGAGTCCTAAACCATAGTAGAAGATTCTTTACATTAATTACAGTCCAGGTCCATCTTCATGGTTCTTGGTTTTAACGGGAATTAGTGATGGGTCGTTCGTGAACGATTCGTTCATTTTGAACAAATCTTTAATGTGACTCAGAAGAATGAGTAGAGTAGTCTTAAAGTGATTGTTCATTTCCAACTGGAGTAGAATGGATCGCAAAATCTGTACAGGAAACAGAATTGAGTAGTTCACCTCTCGACTATTCCAGTACATTAGTTGTTTTATCACATGACTCCTATATACGTTATTCAGTGCTTTACACAGGAACAGAATTGAGTAGTTCATCTCATCAGTCCCCCGGTCCAAGTAATCTGTTATTTTATCACGTGATTCCCATACACAGTGCAATTGATACTTTTCTTTTGGTCTGAATCTTGACATTATTGTTACAATAGGTATGGGAGACACGTGACAAAATTACTATTGACATGGACCAGAAGATATGAGAGGTGAGCTACTCATTCTGTTGATCACAATTTGTCCTTAGCTGCATTGCCATATTTTTATTATTGCAACTATTGTCAAAGTTCGTGTACGTAGACGTGTCAGGGGATCTGCTTTTTTGGAAATATAACATTTTATATTATTTCTGTTTAAAGGAACCAAATGGACTAAATGATTTACAAAAGATTCGTTCATATTGATGAACCATATTAAAAGAACCAAGTCACTAAAATGATCAGATCTTATCATCACTAACGGGAATCTCATGGATTGAAGCAGATTATATGTAGGGTTATAACGCGCATTGGTTTAATTGCTCTTTGGCCCCCATTTAAGGAGTGTTACATCACGCGCGAAGCGCGCGCCAGGTTTAGACGCTGACGTAAAGCCGCAGAGCGCGCGAGATGGCAGAACCACCCGGGTGGAGGGGTGGGGCGGCGGGGGGGGCTTTGGGAGGTGACTGGTGAGAGGAGAAGGGAGGGGCTAAAGGGGCCCCCGTCGGCACGAGCGCAGACGGAGAGGAACAGCTGCAGAGCGGTGCTTCTTTACCCAATTACAGAGACGAGAGAAAAGAGACCCAAAAAGCACATTTAAAATTCCATTTATATAGTAAAATAAACATACCGAAACATTAAACATGGTTGACCGTGAACAGCTGGTTCAAAAAGCTCGACTAGCTGAACAGGCGGAGAGATACGACGATATGGCAGCAGCCATGAAATCGGTAAGTCTGATTTCTGATAGCGATTAAATCGGCCATTTCTGTCCTTCCTTTCTGTCTTTGCTTTTCTTTCAGTTTAACAGAAATGTCTTTGTCGCCTAGAAAAGCTGTAAGGATATCTACTTACAATGTGATACAGAATGGACAGAAATCACAGCCGTTTAGATCCAGGCTACAAGATAATGCATTTAATTACCATATACATGTTTTCATCTTATTATGTGAGCAGTGAAAATGGCAGGGTGTAGGCTGTATTATAACAGGCTGTATTATAACAGGCTGTATTATAACAGGCTGTATTATAACAGGCTGTATTATATCTGCTGCTTGGGCGGTGCCTTCTGTCTTCTAGCTTACAGTCAAATGAATGAAGGAACACTGCTACCCAAGATCTAACCCAATATGCCCCAACTCCTTAAAAAAGTACAATATGTTTCTTCGTATAAAACAGGTTTACTGTGTGTGTCACCTGATCACAGCTCATTCATTCAATCATCCAATCAGTCATTCATTCATTACTGTTTTAAAGTTAGAAAATCTCCACATCTGGACAAGAAGAGAAAAGATACATATATGTAACACTTTTCTTTCATTTGTAATATCAGGACTAAATTGATATGGTCATACCAACAATCCTCACTAAGGGGTTTTTTTTTTGTGTGTGTGTGTGTGTGTGTGTATGTGTGTGTGTGTGTGTGTGTGTGTGTGTGTGTGTGTGTGTGTGTGTGTGTGTGTTTTATTTTTCCAAAAATGTGCATTTCCCCTCTTAATCACCATCAGAGGCAGTAGAAATCCTTCTCGAAGCTTCCATCGCTGTCATATTGCAGTGGGGCCCAGCATCGCTGTCTCTTCATTCATGCCCTTACTTGCTCTCATTTTAGCTCTGCTGATTATTCGATCAGTATATGATCAGTAAATTTTTATATCTTTCTCATTCTATTCTATAAATAACATATTTTATAATCTGTACACAACTTTATTAATTATAACCAGCAGCAGGATTAAACACTTTTAATTTCATTAAACCATATTCTCAATTCAGGGCTTTTTAGAAGAATACAGATGATTTGATGCACATCTCTCAGGGTCTTGTGCCGGTTTTGTTCAGTCAAAAAAAAAGGCAAAGACACAGATTTTCAGTTGAATCTTTTCATGGCGTACACACACACACACACACACACACACACCACACACACACACACACACACACACACACACACACACACACACACTGAGGAGGCGTCACTGACAGACACCCAGCGCAGAGGCCCTCCCCACCTCTACCTTACAGTTGACATCATGTTTTTTAGTCATGGTGTGTTCGTTCTGCTTTCTTAAATGTTTTCATTTAGCATGTCTCCATGATTATAAACAAAAGCTTTGATTACAAAGCAAATATTGTTGTATGTTTAAGACACAGTACATCTGCACTGTGTTCAGCTAGTGATCAATAATATTTGCTTTTGTTGTCTATCAATATCACTGAATTTATTTTGTCATTCTTTAAAATTCAATTCTGATTGATTAATTTCTAGTAAGCATACGTGTTTAACCATGTCCAGCCCTGTGGCTCAAATCACAAAGAAACATGCTGCACACAGCCATAAGCATGATTAGCCGTAATTAGCATGCGTATGCTGAATAAAGATCAAATGTAAATCTTTTTTTTTAAAGTAAATCACAATTAAATTGTAATCAAATATATTTTTATTGAAATAACAACAGTATCACTAATTAAAACGTGATCTGCCCAGACATTCTGTCGTCTATTGTAGCAGTATTTTGGGAAACGGGTTTAAATTGTGAATTACTACTGTGGTCATTTTATATTTAACCAAATGAATTTGTTCACACTGTGACAAGTGTCAAGATGTAGGTCAAGCAGTACAGAGTTGCAATTTACAGGACTAATGGCTGCTTTAATCTTGTCAGTAAATGTTTAAAAGTCTAAATGGAAACAATGAAATGACTACCAGATATCTAAACTTATAGCGATAATTATCATGTCCTCCTTTACTACTAGAATATTTGTTTTGTGGATTTTTAGTCTATTGTGAGTGTTTTCTTTGTGGTATTTCCCCTTGATTTCGTACTGGGTAGAGGTTGGACATTTGAGCTGTGAGACTTGCTGTCTCTGAAAGGAATGTTCTTAATATTAAGAATAAGAATGAACAACATATTATTAAAGCATATTATATACAGTCAAGCAGAAAAGCCTAAAATCTGAACGTAATGCACGCTTTGAGTTTATATTCTGCATGCTTGTATATAATGCATACTGATTTTGTTCTTATAATACCACTGCTTTTGATGCATTAAAGTCACGCCAAGTTTATGTCTTTATTACTATTTTTTACAGGAGGAAAGCATGTGTTTCATGTGTATTTAATTAAATTCATTTGAACACAACTGCTCAAAATGGTCTAAATTTATGAAACCTACACATTCAAAACATTATTATTACTCTGACATTTAGTAACATGTAAATGTTATGTGTAAGTGAAATGTTAAGTACTGTATGTGGTCTTTCATGACGCTATATATGAGGAGGTATAAATTTGATAGGTGCTTGATATAAAATAAATAGTGCTTTAAAAGATCATTGAAAGTCTCTTACTCTTGTGTTAATGATAGTGTGGGAACACCTGACATATGCCATAAAAAATATATTGGAAAAGGTAGAAAAACATTTGTAGTTCGGTTTTAAAATGACAGACCTCTTGATGTCAGACAATGGAGGCTTTGTAAACATAACTTTTTAAAATATGTTTGTTTTAATAATGTAAGTAATTTTAAGGGTAGTTTTGTTCAAATGCATAAAACTGATACTTATGTCAAGATTATGGTTAAATATCTTATGACATGCGCTATATGTAGTGCACAGTGTGGGGTGTACAAGGCCTGTATATCACTCTCTAGATATATGTTAAAAGTCCCAAAAAGGATTTGGGAAAAACTAAATAGGGAATCGGCCTGTTAAAAGGTAAAATCAAAAATGAAGTGAAGATGAATTTATGATGGTGGATGTTGAGTCACTGTCCAAAAATGTTAGACATACATTATATGGACAAATGCATTAGGACACATGCTTTTCCAGGCATTTGGAGGTTGGAGGCATGCATATTGAATATGATGTAGTATTACATTTTTCCCTTCACTTAAACTAGGATAACAAAATTTAATCTACTAATCCACTAATAATGCCCTTGTGGCTAAATGAGCAAAACTCTCCCTAAGCACACGCCAAAATCTAGTGAACATCTTTCCATAAGATATATAAAGTGGTTTTGACCTCCAATCACCCCGGAAGCAATCATAGCTGATGATCAAGTTCTGTCCTAAACTATATGTATCCATGGAGGTTTTGTGTATTATGCTTATTTGTTTTACTATATTCACTATAGTAGATGCACTTAAAGCATCAACACATGACCGATTGTTTAAGAACAATCGTATTTGTTGATTGCCTGATCGATTGACTGATCGATTGATAATACTTTACAAAATTGTAATAGGGTTGGGCATAACTAGTCTGTTATCTGATTAATCATTCTAATTATTAAAATTGTGCAGAAGTCAGTTTGTGTTCTGTGATTCTCAGCGATGCACAATACATATATTTCTGTGTCTTATTACAACAAGCTCAGTTCAGATGCAGTTGTGCTGCTGAATGCTGCATCATTGCATATGCTAGAGGGTGGATTTTAGTTGTGTCATTTGTATTGCTTTTTCTCTCATTATTTAAGCTATGTCTGCAATTTTCATTATTACTTTTAGTTAGTGGTTTGTGCACATTGGATAGAACCAATTGTTTTAATAATTTGGATTTGGAGTTTTCTTTGGCCCGAATCTTCTCCTCACCCCTCGCTGCCCCTGCAGCTTTTTCTGTGTTACCTGTCCAGAGCACTCCAGCGTTAAGTGGGTGGTGTGTCAGTAATAATGGTCTATTGGGAAAACAATACTCTGTGTGTAGTTAAATGGACTAAACGAAGCATTGAGGCAAATAATTTGCCTTGATGCGTTTTTGTATTGTAATTAATCGAGTTACTCAAGGAATAATTTCAGCCCTACTTGGGTGCTTATTGAGGGGCATCTAAAAAGCTTAACTGTAAAATGGCATCAGGCCCAAAACTAAAAACCCTTTTAGTCACTTACAAATTGCTTACTGTTTTTGCATTAGCACAATGCCTTTTTCACAAGAGACAATCACAACAATCATCCATTGATTGACCTGCATTGGGTGAAGAAGCTTGTATGATTCATGCTTCATGCAACTCTGGTATTCTGATATTTTCAGATATTTCTTTCAGTACATGCTATTAGAAATTTGCGGTTCTCATTTGAATTGATTTTTGGAGATTTATGCATATGACTATAGAAACATAACATGGACCAAAAAACGGAGTAGCCAGTTCAAAATCAGTATTGGAAATAGAATATAGTGCAGGGTTTAGAGAAAGGTCAGGGAAAAGGCCAGTGCAACAGGTGACCCATCATGTACTAGTCATCTTAACTTACAGTGCAGCTGTGCTGGACTTTTCATGAGAACATTTTGTCTGTGTGTCTGTGTGTCTGTCTGTCTGTCTGTCTGTCTGTCTGTCTGTCTGTCTCTCTCTTTCTCTCTCTCTCACTCACACACACACACACACACACACACACACACACACACACACACACACACACACACACACACACACACACACCAGCATGTCACTCATCAGTTTAGCTCCTCATGTAGTAGTTTTCTGCAGCTTTACAGAGCAGCAGCTAGAGATTCTCAGTTGTACAAAAGGAGATGATTGCCATGGAAACTGGAAACGGCATTAGCTCTTGCTCATCTTTTAGCCTGTGCAGTCACATTCAGGGAGCCCAGTGTGATTATAACTGTTATGCAACCAAGGCTTTATGGGTTGGTGCTATCTGCCTCACATTAAATTAATAATTGGTGACAGTTATACATTTTTAGTAAAGCTGTTTGTAAATGTCTGCAGTAATCAAACTGAATTAAAATTTGTATCCGATACCAGCTCCATAGATTACATGCAAGGAGCTCTCATCAGATACAAATGTTATGTTTTCCAAAATAACAGGATTTTCCTGAACACCAAATAAAAATGATCAACCCAGTTAAAATAAAATGTCTTAATAATGGTATATTTGGAACTGCATTGGACATTAGTACTACTGTAAAGATCTCAATGCAGATTAAACAAGTGGCTTTTCTAACATTCTCAGAGCAAATATTTAAAAAAAGCATTTGCACTAAGAGCAACTGTAGTGAATATCATAGAAAATCTAGCTAGAAAAAGTTCTGACTTGTAAGAAAAGTAATATTTCGTTATTAGAGAATTTTAAATAAAGGGTTTTTAAAATATATATTTCATAAGCATTTTATATAACTCAAGGTCTACAGGTTTAATTTAATGTTTTAAAAAGTTACGAGACAGAAGAATGGGTGCATCCATCAAACAATTAGGAGGGATATGTGATTTTTTTTCTATTGGCAATTTTACTATGGCTTCATCTTGGCTCATCTTGGGAATAAATAGACATTTATTTACATTTTTTAACACTCAAGTGAATCTGAATATTTTCAGAACTTCTGCATTTTGTCTTATATTACAATTTAAAACGAATGGCTGTAAAATAAAATAATTAAATGACTTAATTGAGATAAACAACTCATAATTTAAAAGCATGTAGGTGAAACATGGAAAATGTTTATTTACTAAGAGTTTTAAATCTACATTAGGGCTGTAACGATTTCTCGGATACCTCGAGTAATTTGGTTACGAAAATTCTTAGAGCCGAATTCGTTTTTATAATAGTTTAGTCCATTTAACTAAACACAGAGCACTGTGTTTCCCACTGGCCATTATTACTGACGTACCACCTGCTTAACTCTGGAGCCCTCTGGACAAGTAAATACAGAAGCCACTGCAGAATGAAAAATTAAGAAATGGAGAAAAAAAAGAGGAGTGAGGAGAAGATTCAGGCCAAAGAAAAGGCCAGAAAGTTTACATATTTATACAGTGCATTCAGAAAGTCCCTCGGAAGTGGCCGTGTAGAGAAGAGAGTGGAGCATGTTTTTAAAGCTGGCGATAAAAACATGGATTTAGTTCATGGAAAACTTTAAGCAGCTTTTCCGGAGACAAGAAAACCACATCGCAATACTGTGAGATTTAATACATAAATGAGTAAGAATAATTCTGAGTTTTATTAAATGAATAGTTTCCCATAACGTACTGCACTGTGGAGGGACTTTTTGAACGCACTATATTTGTATTTTGATGAAATATGGCTATTGAATGCACTAAACTGGTTTAGTTTTCACCAATATTCTTGTGTACAATTTAAGCAATAAAAATGTAATTTTTCTAAAAAGAAAAACAAATTACTTTTTAATTTACATTTTAAGAGACCAGTTTTATTTTCTCCCTCAATTAGTATTGCTCTTTAATAACGAAAAAGTACATATTATCCGATTAATCGATAGAAACATCGTTAGAATACTTGATTACGGATTGTTTGAGGGGGTATGAGACACCGTCATAGCCCCCAATGACCAAACAAAGTGGAGGTGGGCAGACAGTTTAATTGCTTTGGTTTGATAAGTGACTGTTCTGAAATGCAGAATTGGTTGAAAGTATAACTGTGCTTTTAGATTCAAGCATATTTAATTTCTATATTCCCATTCCCATGCTGCTGGTCTTTACCAACATGATGAATGAATACCAGGTAATGGTAATGGCTAAAAATCTAAATATAATCAAAAAGCAATTGATGTATTTGGCTTAATGCAGAATTTTGCATTAATGCAGCAACATGAAATTAAACACATGCAGAGTGAAAGTATAGAGTAAAGTATAAGAGACTGTAGCAAAGACTAAACAAGAAGAATTGATGTGGGTATTAGCATTTCCCTGATTATTTCATTCAAACCTGGCATTTTCTTGTTGTGTTGTAGGTAACAGAGCTCAACGAGGCTTTGTCTAATGAGGAGCGAAACCTCCTTTCAGTGGCGTATAAGAATGTGGTTGGTGCCCGCCGCTCCTCCTGGAGAGTGATCTCTAGCATTGAGCAGAAGACCTCGGCTGATGGCAATGAAAAGAAGATTGAGATGGTGCGAGCTTATCGTGAGAAGATTGAGAAGGAGCTTGAGGCCGTGTGCCAAGATGTGCTCGGCTTGCTTGATAACTATCTGATTAAGAACTGCAGCGAGGCACAGCATGAAAGCAAGGTGTTCTACCTGAAGATGAAGGGTGACTACTACCGCTACCTGGCAGAGGTGGCTACAGGCGAAAAGCGATCCACAGTGGTCGAGTCTTCTGAAAAGGCATACAATGAGGCGCACGAGATCAGCAAGGAACACATGCAGCCCACACACCCCATCCGCTTAGGCCTGGCGCTCAACTACTCTGTTTTCTACTATGAGATCCAGAATGCACCGGAGCAGGCATGTCACCTGGCCAAGACAGCATTTGATGATGCCATAGCTGAGCTCGACACCCTCAACGAGGACTCCTACAAAGACTCCACGCTCATCATGCAGCTGCTGCGAGACAACTTGACACTGTGGACGAGCGATCAACAGGATGACGAGGGCGGCGAGGGCAACAACTAAGTGGTAGATCTTTCTCTGTGCAGAAAAATGATTTAAGAAATACGGCTGGTGGACTTTGGCAAGCAGCTTTCGCCATGGTTTCCTCTGCAGTGGCAGTTCTTTATTTTTCCATGAATTCAAAAAGAATAAAAAATATTGAGGGCAGTTAAAAAGGGGTGGGGGCTGAGGTCTTAGTTTGAGGATAAACAGTAATCTATAATAGCTGAATGAGCCTCCTTTGTCTCGGTTCTCTATGACGTATGCCAAACCACTGAAAATGTCAGTCAATCAGTCAGGAAAGGGTCGTCGTTGGATTGGAATTGCAGCCACGCACTGGCATATGGACTGATGTAGTTCTAAAGAGATAAAGAGATGCTGCACATTTTTGTTTCTGGGTAGTAGAAAAGCATTTGAAAAAAGATGGTGAGCTTAAAAACTATCAAAAAAAAAAAAAAACCTCCAAAAAACCCTGAATTTAATGTCTGCAAAATATCCTTAAAGTGGTTCCAGTATTAGTCGCAAAAAGATTAACATAAAAGGCAAATTTGTGTTTAGCAGCTGCAGTAATATAAACATGGCATATTATATTTATTATTCTAATGTTTTGACTTCAAATATACAGCACCAGAACAAAATATTATGGCCATCATATTCTGACATTACTGGAACCATAGGCTATTTTGGAAAGGTCACAAGTGAATAGAGGCAGAAACTTTAAAAAAAGAAAATAAGAAAAATATTGCAGCTTCAAAGTTTGTGGTTTACTTCTGTGTTAATTTATTTTTGCACTATACTGTTTTGTCAGTGTAACATGATGATATCAATAATTCAATATTGTGCATGCTGGTGATGTATTTATAAAATAGCTTGACTTTATTAACTTATATCTTGGATGTTATGTATTCCTATGATTGAGAAGTAAAACATGCTTCATATTGATTACTTCTTATTTATCTTTTTTTTGATTTGCTAATTTAAAAATTGTGATTGTTATGAATAAATTGATCTGTTATGGGCGTTGCTGTTGTGACATGAACTACATTTTATTTCTTTAGCTAGAATGAAATTCGAAAAACACTACTGATCACTTAACTGTGCACGTGTTTTTCCTCCGGAAACTATATCATGCCATTGTTTAACAATGTTTCCTCTCTCAGCGATATATGAGTGCTTTTTGTCATGTTATGCACAATGCAACATGTATGGTTTGAGCTACAGTGGAGTATCAGAATCAATGTTTCTGTGACACAATCAGAACATGGACCATAAATTGTATTTGGCAGTATTCATTTTATTTTTTCATTCATATATTTATTTTCTTTTCTTTTTTAACTTTTAGCTGTCTCCTGGGTGACACTTATCTTGAATGTGAATAATTATGTAGCAGTTGCACAAGAGCCAAAATTATGAGACATGAAAAAACAAAAATAAATAAAGTGGTCATTAGATGCATTGCCTCTATGTTGGTCATGTGAAGTGAGGGACTTTTCTCTGAATAAAAGCTGTCAGTGTCATTTTTCTGTTTAAAAAAAATAGATGCTGAAAACCTTATTTAAGGAGAGTGGATCCTACTTAAAAAAAAAAAAAAAAAAACAGAATGACAAAACTGCATATAGACAATCACATTTAACAGTAAGTAAATGTAGCACCCATTTTCATTTAAAAATAGATATTTAAAACTGTAAAGCAAGGGTACTAGAAATTAATAATGAGAGAGTGATCATCTAGCTTTATCAATATCAATGCCTGTGCCTTTTTTGTACCCCATTAACACTGGTTTTCCACTGGAACCAAGAAATAATACCCTCAATCTTAGCTGGTTTATTCACTGTGGCCAGAAAATGAAATTCTCTTGCACATATCAACACAAGCTATTCATTATCTCAAATCAAAGGAAGAAGAAGAAGAAAGTGTAGAGTACTGAGTTGCAGCCTCCTGCAGGAACACAACCAGCTGTGCAGGAAAGAATCCCTCTCTTTAAATTAGCCTGTACTGCCAGCCAATAGCCGACCATCTGAGCTTTCAGGTCAGCCAATGGATAGCCTGTTGCCAGAGCTGGAGAAGCATTCCCCATTGACACATGTAGAAACCCAGAACAACCTGCTGGCTAATAAAACGAGCAAGAACATTAAAATCCAGGGCCACTCTTCTCTTCGTCCTCATTATCATAGTATTTATAAATATAATCAAGAAATACAAGGCAACAGAGTCAGTATGTCACTTACTGTATTTAAACAGATTTTATAAAATGTAGTGTAATGCAAGTAAATCAATGAAAAAGTTGAAGCTGGCTATGATAGGAACGGGGTTTTGTAGTTTGCTGCATATCAGTCAGCGTACCATGCTGAGGCCTATCCATTGCTGAAAAAACAAATTCAGACCTAAATCCTGGAGCAATGGAAGACAAATCATATTTTCTGACATCATTTGGATGACTAGGTGCATTTGCATAACTTACCTCAGATAAAGATGAACCCAGGAGGTTCCATGGGAAGAAGGAAAGCTGGGATGCTCTGGGAATGGTTTGCTTTGAAATCTTAGGTCCTGGTATTAATGTGGATGTTCATTTGACATAACATACCTAAATAAACCATGTACACCCCATGGCAAACCAAGTACGCCCCTTCATAGCGTACATTAGAATTTCCTAATAGCTGTGGCCTCTTTCAGAAGGATAGTTTTCATTCCACAGATCTTAGTCAGATCTAGATTTTATTGGATGTAATGGACGAACAAGTCAGATCCAGGGAGACTACATTTTGCACTTTAAGCACTAATATCTTGGGGCACAGCATACCTTGTGGAGGTTTTGTGGAGTCCAGGATTTGACAAGATCGGAGCAGTTTTGGTGGCACAAGAGGGACCTACAAAAGATGCAGGCATAGTGGTACAATCTGGGCCTCACACTTCACTTGGCTTGTGTAGTGTTGTCTCATTGGTCATCACGGTCAGGGGGTCAGCCAAGCTGCCACTTAAACAAAGCTTCTAACCCTCTTGCTTCTGGGGTGTATCACCCCATGACTGACCCTGTTCTCTGACCCCAGATTCCTAACGAGCTGGGACATGTGAAGAAAAAACGATTTTCACTGTTCTGCAATGTGACAATTCAAGCCTTGCTTTTTTCTTTCTTTGTGTGTGTGTGGGTGGGTGTGTTTATGACTAGGCCTGTGTTTTTACCCATTCATTCAGAAAGCAGGAGGCTGCACTTTCTTTTTAATGTGGAGTCTTTTTGAAATGAAGAAAACGATCGATATGTACTATAGATATGCGCTGCCTTATTTAATTGAACAGGCTCAAACAGAATCCACTTTAATAGCATGTTTTTATTATTAAAAATTATTGAAATATTGGAATATTGTTGCTTTAGTTGAACTGTAATTCCACATTTGCTTGCAGGTTATAGGACAAGTCTTCGCGTGTGTATCAGTCTGTCACAAAATACACGCTGCAGCGCCCTCTGCTGGCTCGGTCTTTCTTCTGTGTTGAGTAGACTATCAACACTTGTGTATAACTGTCCGTTTATTCTGTGAATTTAGTACAACTTTAGTACATCATTAATAGTGCACTGCAGTCTATCTCAATTATTTTCCAAGTGTGAACGAGCATGCATTGAATTTGCACATTTATTGACTCTTTTTCGTTAACATATTTGACAGGTTTTATTGTAGGCCATTTCTGTCCTGCAGATAGCCTATATTTTTAAATTAAGATGGTTACAATTTAAATATTTTCTTAAAGGTTCAATATTTGGAATTTTAAACTTATTTTTTTAATACTTAAAGAGTAAAATGTAATTATCAATGTGAAACAAAATTTCCCATGGTAATACAATACATACCAGTTACAACCACTAGGCGGCGTTCTGATATAAGTTTTCTCTAAGTTTATTGCGCATGCGAATACAAAAAATAAAAAACAATAAAAAACAGTGGCTAGAATACGCAAACCCATGTACAGTAAGTATGGCCATATTTATAATAAATATTTCGCAAAGCCAATTTTTAATAATAATGAAGACTAATAATGAAGACTAATAATGAAGATTGTATTATATTGAACATGTGTTTAAATAATTTCTCATGTAGAAATACTGTATATAAACCAGATGTCCTCTTAACAATGTGAACATATTTTTTTAACCCTTTCCGATATTACACCAGTGTTCTGTTCAAATTAAATTAATTTAAATTAAAATGAATATATGATTTGTCACAATACTCGCACCGCAGTTTGGTGCTTTACTAAATCTTAGTTGGTCCAGGGTTAAGCTGAGCAGCCACAAACATACTGCAGTAATAATGATCATATCTGGAGACTCTACTGTATTTACAGATCAGGCCGTGCCTGGAAACCTGGAAGGTTATGGTCTAAGTGGTGCATTTAATGACAACTGATACTCCCTAGTTCTAGATACAGACCTTACTGTAAAACATTGATTAATCAGGATATGCTCTTAACAGGGAATTTTAGGTAATAGAGACAGTCTCAACTCTAAAGGTATAGTGCTAATAGCTGGCTTATATTCTTTACACTGCAGGCTGATTTAGACACATCTGTAGCTAAGCTACATCTCCTTCAAAAAGGTTGTTAGATGTACCTATCTGGGACACTGGTATTGGAAACATCAGAACATTGGTGGAGTATAATCCTAACCTAAGATCATAGAACAAACTAGTGTGAAGTTTAATACTGTTTGCAAGATTTTAACCACCTGAGCCTCATAATTGACATCATTTTAACAATGGTAGTAACTGCTTTTTCCAAGGGGCTATTTTGAAACTTTGCCTCTGCCATTTGGTGGATTTTAAAGGGATCCAGCAGGTAAGGACGAGCAGATGTGAGCAGAGGCAATGTGAACTCTGTATCAGGCTTAAACGAGAAAAAAAATTTTAATCCACACAACTCTGGTCGAGGTGATATGAGCTCACTACATGGTGTCCATATTTAGATTTTTTTAAAGGAAGAAAGAAAGTTTGTGGACTACAGTTCAGCGTTCAACACCATAATTTCTTTCACGCTTACATCTAAGTTGGAGGTCCTGGGACTGTCGCTGTGTCAATGGATCTCCAACTTTTTGACAAGCAGACCACAAGCCGACTGGGTGGGCAAACACACCTCATCCGCCCTCACCCTCAGAACTGGAGCTCCTCAGGGTTGTGTTTTGAACCCCCTGCTGTTCTCACTGTACACACATGACTGTGTGGCCAATTCCAACTCCACCACCATCATCAGGTTTGCTGACGACACTGTTGTGGTGGGCCTGATCTCCAGCGACTGACGAGACGGCCTACCTACAGGAGATAAAAAACTTGGAGAGATGGTGCCAGGAGAACAATCTTCTCCTGAACTTCAACAAGACTAAGGAGTTGATAGTGAACTTCAGCATTAAGCAGGAGCAGTCATACCAACCGCCAAACATCAACGGGACCCCAGTGGTGAGATTGGACAATTTCTGATACCTTGGTGTTCACATTACACAGGACCTGTCTTGGTCCTGTCACATCAACACCCTGGTGAAGAAGGCCCTGTGAAGAAGGCCCTGTCCCATCTAAGATGCTTGAGGGACTTTAAACTACACTCTCAGGGGCTAAGCACCATTGCACTGAGAGCGTTCTTACGGGTGCCATCACTTCCTGGTTCAGGAACAGCACCATGCAGGACGGGTGAGCACTCCAGAGGGTGGTGCAGTCAGCTGAACGTGCCATCCGCACCAAGCTTTCTGACCTGCAGGACATCTACAGCACATGGTGTTACGTTCAGGGAAGCGCTTCTGCTCCTTGAAACCAAACACAGAGAGTCATTTAATTTGTACTCTATCAATATCTGCAATACTCATTTATCCATTTCTAGTATTCATGTATATACATATATTTGTCTATATTTTTACTTTTTTATTTATTTACTTTTTTTTTCATGTTTGAATGTTGGACAGTTGTATAAAGCATTTCACAGCATGTCGTACTCTATGTATGTGTATGTGACAAATAAAATTTGAACTTAATTCAATTTGTCAAAATATGGTTGTTTCTACACTTTGACTGGAGGCCACTTGATCATTAACTTGATTATACATGATTTGGAAAGGAAGACATCAGTCTATATACACCCTAACAACTGAAAATGCAGTGAAAAAGAACCAAGAGAATTGTGGAGATGTGAGAAACTTGCACAAGGTCAACCATCACTGCAACATTCCACTGATGCGGGCTTTATAGCCATGAAATGGAATTTTAGTCATTTCTAAAATTCCAAAACTGTGAAGTTGGAGCATGCATGATCTTTATTTAGAAATGTGCCATTTTCTAATGTCAGAAAAGTATTGCCCATTGAAATAATTTTCTAAAATATCAATTAAATGTAATAAAAACAACAAAAAATACTTACTGTGGAATTGGGTGCAAACCTGATTGCAACAAAATGCAAAAAAATGACTACATAGAAAAGATTTTGCAGACTGAAGTGCATTAAAATAATTGCATTGCAGCCACAACTGCCATTAAATAAGCACACAGGACACACAGGACATTAAATAACAGAGAATAAAAGAATGTAAACCATAATGAATGTGTATCAGCACTAGATACTAGGCAACAGTGCGATCACCTTGTTGCATGGCAACTGTTGCTACAGTAACCTCTGCTGTGAACATGCACATCCTACACTGTAAGATGACAAAACACAAATACAACCCTTAAAAAATGTACAATATAGAAATGTGTATGCCACTGACTATTTAACCTTTCTTATCTTTATAAAACCATGATTCTAATAATGATCTATTAGTAATTAGTGTGAATTGCTTTATTTGTAGAAAGAATAAGAGGATGTGTTTAGTGTTGATGGCATTGGGCATATACATTACAATAGTGGTGTGCGTAGAGGAAAATTAAGTATAATAGTGACAACAAAAAGGATGTGTGAAGTACAATCTTCAATAATAAATAAACATTTTTATTATATATATATATTTTATTTATAAATAATAACTAAATGGTCATTTCTGATTTGCAATAACAAAGAGATGTATTTAGAATTTGTAGCTGACAAATTGGCAGCAATTAATCCAGCAATTAAATAATCATTGTCAACATGATTTCCTCTTTCTCAGGCCACAAGAACTGAGGGCAAAAAGCCAGTATTAATATGGTGTTAATATAGTGAGTGTTGTAAGTCTGCTGAAAAACACATTTGGCTGACTGAAGATAATAAAAAATAGATTTTTAAAAACACAAGATCACACTAAAAGCTAATCAAGCTCATTTCCCTGCAATTTCTCCTTTATTATCAAAGCAACATCTTCAAATTGAAATTTGAAAATGCAGAACTTCGCAATAGTATTGCGCCTTTAAAATGGAAAATAAATGGCAGGTAAACGTGGTTGCTTCTCTGTGTGGAAACCCAAAACCATAGCAAGGGTGAAACTCTGGCAGACAACAAGCATGTTAATGTGCAACCCTAACACACTTGCAAGGTGAGCTTCAGAAAGCTTGCATCCTCCTAGTGTGTAAAAGCATATTCACTTTTTTGTATTAGGATACAAATGCATCGCATTTAGATGGACCACAAAAATCATACAGAGTGCCTCAAATGTTTAAAAAACAAGCAGCTCTGGGATCTGTTGGGAGATGATGAGACTCTGCAACACACTGCCAGGAATAACCCAAAGGTAGGCTTTAAATGTTTAAGGCTTAAAGAATGTTTAAATGAAAAAATAATGATTGTTTAAATAAAAATTATATATATATATATATATATATATATATATATAATATATATATATATAAAATCTTAACCTGGTGAATATCTTTCATTTGAAATTTAATTTGTATCTCCTACACTTATTCTGCAGACAAAAATCTGCCAGTCATGTTATATGCCTTTATTCTGCATTTTTGCATTCAGTTTCAAGAGCTTCAGCGGCAGAAAGAGGTTTTGTGTGCCTCAAACCACAAGCTTGCAGAGGAAAATTTATCTTTTCAGCCATATCTGAAATACAACAAAGTGCTATTAGCAGAACGGTATCAGCATCTACGCCAACTTAGTACCTCAATAAGACACAAACGGAAGAAGTTGGGTAAGTGATCATTTTTCCAAAATATTTAATGAGCATACTTCCAGAATTGCTTACAGTCATTCTTATAATAATGTTTCTAAATGTAAATCATACAGACAGATTAAATGGGCAGCTGAACCTAAAGGCAGCTTGTCGGCTTTTAAAAAAAAAGCTTGCTCATCTTAAGGAAGAATCAGAGGTACTTGTTTCATATTTTATATATAATTAAATATTTATGATTAAAAAATACCTAAATGTATGTTTCTACCACTTTAGATTCTTGGGGAGAGGTTTATGGCGGGTCAAATCTTGCTGGTAGATTTTGTGGAATCTTTACAAAGCATTCAGAAGCACTACCATGCTCACCTCATCCAGATGGAGAAAGTGCAAGACCTTCGAATGCAAACAAACAGAAACTGGAGAAAGGAAGATGTTTTTCCAAGTGACCAGATGTCATCTGGTGTGAGGAATATGCTCTATAGCGCATCTCCATCTATCATACTACCTAGTTCCATGATTCCATTAATGGGCTATTCTATTAAACCACCATATCTGCTTCGTCTTAACCACTATGCAGGTGCTGATCTGTGGATGACTTTAATGCACAAAAATAATAGAAAGCATTCACGAAAATTTAAGAAAATATGGCCACAAACTGAATCCCAATTTCAAGAAAAAGATTACAATGGAGATTAAACTACAGACCATAACTCATATATTTCTTGTGGGGGGTTTGTATTATATATTAAGATGACTTCCCTTTTGTTTCTGCTTATTTCCTTTCCACTGTTGTCTTTAAATCCCAGTATAGCTTTTTGGAAAAGCTACTCTGTGTTTTAATAAAAGCAGTAAACAAAAACTGATGAGTTTTAACATTAAGTGTATAAAATACAGAATCAAATTAAATACATTTTAGCAATTTACATATCTTTAAAATGCTCAATTCTTTGTCAGATTCATTAATGGTTCAGTAGATGACAAACAAGGTCCTTTAAAAAGGATGTGATCATGAGGATCACATTCTCCAAATGTAGTTGTATATCCCACTGGTCAGTCACATATTTGGTAGCCCCAGAAGAAGCCTGCTCTCGCTCTTTTTCGCTGATCAGAATCCCATAATGATACTGACATACACTGGTCTCACCCTATGAGGGTGAAGTTCAGCCAGGGGTTCAGGTCCTTGATCAAAATACAATTAGAGCAGCTATAAAGACACAGAAAGGAGGAGAGTGGAGATATTGTTCGCTGGTTTGCCCTTGGATAAGACTTCAGTTACATGCCTGTCACTGACAGTCATTGTTCCCTGCAACTCAAATTAGGCAATTTTCCCATCTGTCAGCCAAAAGCTAAATGCCTTTCAGCTCTCTGCTACACTACAGCCTGCTGCAGACTGCCATAGTGAAAACAGAACTAAATCGCATGCAAGCATTTACCATTTATTCACCCGGAATATGACTAACAATATTTCAACTAATTACATGCACCTAATTAAATAAACACACTTGGAAAAAGCTTGCTTTGAGGATGGATTGGACTGTCAACAGTCTCCAACATTGACTCAGGACTACTTTTCGCTTCTGATCATCATCACTGTACCCCGCAACATCATATATCTGCTACAAATGGACATTCGGTGCAACCCAGATGAGGATGGGTTCCCTCTTGAGTCTGGTTCCTCTCAAGGTTTCTTCCCATGCCATCTCGCGGATTTTTTTCTTGCCACAGTCGAGTTGAGACAATGTTCATTGTTAAAAGCACTATACAAATAAAAATGAATTGAATTGAAAAAGAACTGCCTTTATTTAGATAAAAATAAATACTATTACAAGCAAAATATATCTTCGTTCCCCACATTATTCAATATCTCATTTACATAATTAAGATCATTTAAATAATCCAGATATTATACAAATGCCTGAAGTAATAAATCAACTGTTCATTTCACTGTGTAAAATGTGAAGCAAAGATTTTTGCAATTCGTTTTGTTTCTTCTCTCTTTGCTGATGGTGGAGGAACACTGGGCTTGGGCCGAGTCGATCTGTTATATGTAGACTCAGATTTTCCAGAACCCTAAAAAAAAATAAGGATTATTTTAAAAACACCACATGCATGCAGCTTACAATTCCAACATCTTTTTTAAAGGCATGCATCAGCTTGGCCAAAGTGTTTAATAGAGAAGAAACACAGCAGCACTTACAGGACCAGTGGAAGTTGAGGGGAAAACAGGAGCTAAGCGCAGTACTCTCATGGATGCCTCCAAGTGATGCGATGGGAGAAAGAAGTTTGGAATCTCTACAGCATCACAGCTAGATGAATGTGGGTTAAGGGTAAGCAGAAGGCAAATTATAGCACTTATTTGTTTTAGGGGTCGACTTTAGGAATCAGAAAAGTGACAGCAATAATATTAAGTTCATGCTCTAAAACAGAGATCCCAGAGGTCCAGATTTTTTTTTACATAGCATTTATATTTGCCATTAAGGTCCTAATATTAAGGACGTGACCTATAACAAATACACATGGTGTATTTTCCCTGGTGGTTTCATCCTGCATCATATATCCAGCCTTTAGTGTATTCTGAACCTTCTCAATAGTAGGGTTAATTTAGCAAGTTCCAAATCACCACCATGATTCAGACATAGACAAAGATAAACACATTCACTTGATGCACATCTTCATGACTATAAAACATGTAGTCCCATGGGAAAGATTTCAGTCAGTATTTCAAGCAAAAAGGATACAGTTTCGCTTTTCTTTCATTCTCTTCACTTCCACTGTTTGCATTTGTTCTAGAGACAGAGCTAGAGGAAATCGGTGAGTAATCATCTGTATCTGACGTGGTGTCATGCTGATCTTGATAAGTCTTCTGCCTGGTGTCTTTTGTGGAAATCTCATTTAAAAAATCCTCTTCATCCTCACACTCCCCACAAATATTATGCACAGCTACTGTATCTTCTTCTGCATCTCCCTCTGCATTCTCAGATGATTCAGACCCAGAAGCCGAATCAAAATCATCTACAGTTCTCTGTGGTTTATGGATAGTACCCGGTGGAGTTACTGAAGGGTATCTATTTGTTTGGTGTATGCCATCTTCAGGCTGATCCCTTGCCTCAAAACTCTCTGAAGAGCCAAGATCACTTTCAGACAGCACGGTAGTCCAGGGGCTCGTCCTGTCCGTGGCTGAAGTGATGTCATTGAGCGGCCGAGGCTCTATCAGTGTCTCCTCAAACTCGTCGTTATCTTCTTCATCCACATCTTCTTCTCCTTTCTCCCCACCCTCACTCAATAGACAGTCCTGGTGAAGTTTCTCATTCGTATGATTAGGTTCATTAAGAGAACTGAGGGGTGAGATGTCCTCTAGCTTTGCTTCTGAGGCTTTTTTATTGAAGTTCTCTGCCTCACAGTTCTCTGACCCTGTTAGTGTTGAACATTCCACATTTGAAAAACCACACACTTCAGACTCGGCTGGTGTGGAAGGATTCCTTTGTGTGTTTATGGAGGATTCTTTGGTTTCGTGTTCATTTAAATCTGTAAAAGCATGAATAAATATTTTTATAATGTACAGTTTTAGAACAAAGCTGTATTTGAAATAACAGCATCTTTGATAAAAGGCTTACTTTTAATGATGTTGTTGACCTCCCCGACAAGTTGGTTGGATTTGAGCAGCAGCTGTTGTGTGTCTATTTCTGTATCCCTGTGCACTTCCCTGTTCACAGCTTTTTGACTCTGCTCTCCCAGTACAGAGAACACAGGCGTGGACAACTTGCAACTGAAGTACATTCGGATATCGTCCAGCTCACTGAGATTTTTCCTGAAAGACCATATAACCAGATTAACAAACTCGTCTTAAGCATAAACTAGGAAAATATTTATCATAAGTCATTTAAATTATTAATCATAAATAATTAATAACCAGAACAGAAAGATAGCAGATACCTGAGAGCTGAAAAGAGTGCAGAGCTGGAGGGATGCATGTCTGCAGCACAGTTATTCAGCATGGAACTCTCCTTCTCCTGCAGCGTCGTATGGAACTGGCAAACATTGTTCATGTGCTCATCATGATGATCAACCAGGCTAGACCTGAAAATAACAAAGTTAATAAATCAATGTAACAGTGTTAATACCTCATCTTGGTACAAATAAGCTTTTCACATTATCTTCAGGCTATTTATATTAGAGAAGTCAAAATATCTCTTTAAAAGAGGACATGCTTAAGGTAAAAAAATAAAATAAAAATGACTAAAAGACAGAAGTCTCCAGAAAATTTTAAAATAAAATAATTAAAATAAATTGCATAGCTAGAAGCACCTTAAAAATCAAATGCAAAAATTACATACAATAATTTAAATATTTAAGCCAGTAGCCTACATTTAATTCAAATTTAATCAGAATTAAATTGCTAGCAAACCTATCAATATCCACTCCATGGTCACATCTTAAAATATATTCATATATTATATTCATTACTATATTATAATACATTATATTGTCATTATGAATATTTTACGTTACTGTTTACAGAATTACAAAATGCACCTCTAAAACAGAAACATGACAGTATGACATACATAACACGTTTACTACGACTAAAACTACTACTATTACTACTGCTACAAGTAACAATATAAAATATCATGGTTTTATTAATGACTCGTATTAACTTTCATTTTATTCATGTCACTCACTAATCTTATATAAGTCATCTTAGAAAATAACCAATTTCAGATTCGTGCCTTGTAAAAAGCCTTCGTTCCTCCAGTTCAGGAGTGCTGATCCTCTGCTCAGGGAAACGGCTGATGTGACTGGGGAAACTGTTGTACACAGCTCTGGTTTGATAGCATAGTGGCATGGCCCTAAAGAGATGCTGTAACAAAGACAGAAATATTTATTTATATCCACCAATATCATCACATATCCTTATTAACAAAGTACCTCTTAGTTATTTCGATTGTGTGTGAAAGACGAGTGAGCAAATGGAGGGTGGAGCCGGACGGAACGAGCAGTAAGAAACACCTGCAGCTGTTTCTTACTGCTCATTCAGCCCTCCATTTGTTACCTTTAATTATAAAGCATACCTTTGATTTTAAAGCATTCTTACCCAAAAATTCTTTCAGTTTGCAAGGTACATTCAAAATATTTTGAGTAACATACATACACTGGATTCTGCAACAGTGTTCTCACAGACAGCTTGTCTCTGGGCACGGAGCTCCTGAACACTCTTTAGAGGAGATACAGACACTTTGATCTGGCCCTGACACTGTCCACTTAGGTCTGTAATGTTGTACCAGCCACACACAGACTGGAACCCAGACAGAAGAGGGGACAGGTCCACTGAGGCAAAGCCTATCACACGCTCTATTTCTGTTCAGTGGGATACAGAGAAAAAGGAACCATAACTGTAAATATTGAAATTCTAATTTAAGTGAACTTGTTTCTTTGAAAACACAGAAAAAGTAAATTAGTTCAGAATTTCTGGGCACAGGTTATACCTCCTTTGTTCCAGACTTTGAACACCAGACACTGCTGTGGATCTAGAAGCAACTCCTTTGACAGCCTGAGAAATATGTAATTTGATTATCCATGCATCATACAGTTAGTTGATTCAGTTGATGTCCATGTCTGCATGTGTACTGTCATAGTTTACCTGCACTCATGCTGATGATCCCACACAGGGCACTCACTGTCCTGTACTGCATCTGTGCTCACTGTAGCAGGTTCATCAGCTGTTACATAAGACACCCAGCAGCTTGGGAGGCTGTTACTCCGTTCAGCTAGAGAGCAACATGGAAATAAAAAAACAAAAAAACACAACATTCAGAATGTATTCAGACCAACTTCACTTTTTTCAATTTTGTTATGTTGTAGCTCGATACTACATACATTACAAAACTGAAAAAGTGAAGAGGATCTAATTACTTTCTGAATGCACTAAAAATATTTTATTCCAGCACCCAATAAAAGGAGGCTGCCTAGGTGGTGCACAGTTGTGCACTCTCATAAAAAAAGATTAGCCTATTTGGAAGCCTGCATAGATTGTCTTTGAATTGAAGGGGATACCATTTCCCTCTTTCCAGTCCCATAATTCTTTTAACTAAACAATGTTATGGGTAATTTGGGGATAAAAGGCAATAGCTCACCTTTCAAACTAAGGTGCATCGCTCGCTCTACACTGACAGTTGCAGTAAAGATGTTGTCATTGGTGATCACAGATGAGTTCAGCCCTGATTTATTTTGTTGCCTATTAGACAGACCACACTGACTGGACTGGATGTCTGGAGTGGGAAATTGTATTGATGAGTGTCTTCTATTCTCCTCTTCCTCTCCTGAACTGCTCAGCTGAATCTCCTCCTCAATAAATGGTGGGGCCGAGCATTTGTGTGGAATGGATCCTGCTGTCACAGTGATGTGTGCTCTAACAGCAGCTCCACCCAGGTCAGCAGCCGAAGGCTTAAAAAGAGAATAAACACCTACAGAGACATAGAAAACACAAATATTATACTAATTATATTATACTAAATAAAGAAAATCTGTATATGTTATATACATGTGCCAGTACATGAAGAGGTGTGCCTATAACTATGTAAGCCACGGAAAATAAAGTGCATAGCATATTCATGAAACTATAAAATATGATACTAAACTAAATCATGCCATAAAATGTTGCTTTGAGCTGCTTGGAGTCACGCTTCCAAGCCTGTTATAGTCATTCATAGTCTCTGCAGTTTCAGGTTCACTGGGCCAGGACAAGACATTTCCATGCCCCAACTGTAGACAAGAAAAAGCCTTCCTACACTGTGCAAGATATTTATTTGTTTAGTATTTAGCGGGGAAAAAAGACACCCCCTGGCTTTTATAATATTTTTGAGAACTTTTGTGTTAACAATAAAAAAAATATATTAAATGGCTTTTTTTTTATTAAATAATGCACATTTTCTTAATGAGTTGACTTCATTGTTAAAATCATTGGGCCGCACAGCTCCAGATCCAATAGGGCCTGCACTTCATGGTTTTGTGTATCAGATTGTAGTAGAATGCACAGTGTTGAAAAGATTTAAGTAATAATGCCTTTTCTGATATATGAGAGAAAATCTTATTTAACAAGAATAATTTTGCCATGACTACATCATGCCTAATGAGTGGAAGCTTAAAGCCTTCTCCATTCCCATTACAACTCAAATAGACAAGGCTACCAACCTTCGACTGCTGCTTTTATGAGCACAAGCACTAAAGGTCTCTCTACTTTAACAATAGGACAAAAACATTTATATCTAAAGTTGAAGTTTTCCTTAAAAATAAATTACTCAACCGTTGTGGATATAATTAATCAGATGAACCCCTTTCTTTTCCTAAGTAGCAAGAAATATTAAATATCCACCCAAAGTAACAGTAATGAATTATTTACTTATCATGGTTTTATAATTCACCCAATCATACCTGTATTAAATGCTCAGTTAAAGATAAATGAAATATAAACGTAGCTACAAAAACAATTATTATTATTGTAATATCAGTTTACGTGTTTTTTCAAGCTACTAATTAAATAAAATAAAAAAGTGCACCTCTACAGTAGGCATGTGATAAAATAGGTGTAAGAATAAACTAAGTGCAAACCATAATTGTAAATTTTACTATACCACTGATTGTCTGCTTTTGCTTTGAAGTTGTTGTGAGGGCTGAAAGCTCTATAAAGGCAGACCCCACCAGGCGATCCAACTTGTGAGGGCGCATTCGCTTCTCTTTACCAAAGGATACCCAGAGTTGCATTTCTAGCCTCTCCTCTCTCAGGTACCAAAGCAGTGGCTGGCCCCCTCTCAGCTCTATAGTCTTTGTGCCTGTGAATTTCACTGTAGCAATGCCCTCACTCTCTTCACCATCTTCCAATGCTGGATGTCTCAGCTCAGAGCAGAAGGCCTCCTGATCATACAGTTTGTATCTATAGTAACAATAGGTAGATCTCTGAAGCTCTGTGTGACCTGGGAGTAACAAAAAATGGACAGGTAGCCAGGCTCTTGGCATAATAATAGAAAATGTCATAGTGCAGACTTTTTCTGAAGTGCCCCCTTTCTCTTCATTCTCCCCATCTTCCTCGCTGTCTTTCTCGATTTCCCAACCCAAGAGCCGTGCGGAACTGAGGACACGCTCCCGGTCTGTGCGATGACTGAAGTTGATAGAGAGCTCAAGTCCTCCGACTGAGGTTAGGCTGTGATGTGAAGACGCACTTGGAGGGAGGGACAGACCATACCAGCCTGATATACCTAGAAGAGTCAACAGGTTTTACTACTGTTATGGTTAAAGATGAACGATTAATGTTCCTTTCTCAGCACATTACTCACCTGTTCTTTTATAAAGGAGTTCACCTAGCCGAATTTTCACTGATCCCAAAATGCTGTCTTCAGAACTTGATGCATTCATCACTGTATTAAAAGATTCATTTAAAAATCAATGATATTCATGAACATTTTTTATTAGTTTCCAGGTCATGAGCTGAAAAAAATCTTGCCAATATCAATTGTAGAAAAGAGAAGGCTCGAAAATTTACTAGCTGCAATTAACAATTAGACACTTAGAACTCTCCAAAAAAATTTTTTGTGTTCTTTAAGTGTAATGAATGATGTAGGGGTAGTGTAATAGCAATAATATTACAATGATTATTTACAAGTGACAACTAGGTCAATGGATATGATTAACCACTAACAGTTGTTGTTGCTGTCCTGAATTTACTCACCTTTTCGTGTATCTCTATTATAAACTGTGAAAATGGCCGAAGCATCTTGTAGCACCTCAGCTAGACTCACACTCTCTCCACTGTCCCTCTGTACAAGCAGCTGACAGCAGATCTCAGAGTGGTGCTTAAACTCTGGGCAAAAGCTCCTGGCTGCTACACGTGTACTCCTGCTCTCCTTCTCCAGCAGGAATGAGAGCTGCAAAGTGATGAAGGCATTAACTCCGACTTCTGAGTAGTACTGCAATCCAATGGCCCTGTGTGGAGAAACAAATCTAATGGACTGTGGGGAATACAGCCTGGAATTTTATAAAAAAAATCTGAACAATGGTATTTAAAAAACATAAAGTAAAACATCCTGATATTCATACTATCTGCCATTAACTTTTATCCACATTACTAATTCCGAGAAACATATATTCTTGTAATTAAGAGTTGTAATGCTTCGGTGAGGGTGTAATAAGGACTGAGTAACCTCATAGAGCTCAAGGCAAATAACTCACCGTGCTGCGGCCTGCAGGCCAGTGGCTCTGTGCACCTGCACAACCAGATTCACCACACGTGAAGGCACAATATCACCCTTTAAACTATTACTTCTCATCTGCCGGGTCTTGTACTGAACACTCACATCAAGCAAACCTAGGAGCAAATGCAACTCATATTTTACAAGCTTAGAGATTTTATTAAAAAATATGCGTATGCATCTTATGAATGTTTTTATTCAATCAATTAGATTTATTTTCATGTGTAAATTACTGAAAAGTAAACTTGAAAAGTTTTTTTTAAACCAACTTATCCATAGTATAAAGTGTATGATCTCACATGCTGATGTAATAGGCTATTGTAATGACTTTTACAGGTATATTATAAAGCAAAAAAAATCATAAGATTTTCATCGGTGCATTTTGTTTTTATTTATAATTTACACAGCGTTCCATTTGTTTTAAAACTTGGATTGTACAAGCAACTAATGCATAAGACAAATAAATCCTTATTCTAACACTGCTGGAGTGAGAAGTCTATTTATTTTGGTGAACTTAATAATTCAAAGTAAAGAAATTTGAGACTTGAGAGGTCCTGAAGTCCATGATTTAAACGGGCTGAGTAAATGTCTACACAGGAGTGTATATTAATGAATGTGTTGAAGAGTACCTGAAGGCTGTGTCTGGACATCAGATGGCTTGTCAGACTGTGGGACAAGTGGAAGACAGAAGTGCTGTGCTTCAGTTTGGCCTTGCTTCTGCATTGTCACCATGGCACACAGCTTGGCCATGGGCAGTAGTCCTCTGGCTACCAGTTGCTCACGAACATTTGGGTAATAATACCTGTAAAAGTATCACAAGAACAGCACCACCATGTTTGTTTGTTCAGTAAATTGACAGTAAATAGGCCCATTGCTTTTCTCTTTATATATGCTGCCTCTTGGTGAAATCATTCATAAACATGGGATTCTCTTCCATTGCTATGCTGATGACACACAGCTGTATATTTCAGCAAAGCCAGATGAGAGAGATCAGCTAAACAGTGTTGAAAAGTGTGTAAAGGACATTAGACAGTGGATGCTTAATAACTTTCTTCTGCTTAACTCAGATAAGACGAAAGTACTTTTACTAGGACCACATGCAGCTAGAAGTAAACTTTCCGATTACGTAGCATCTCTAGATGGTGTTTCTGTTTCAGCATGTACGGCGGTCAAAGACCTTGGTGTGATTATTGACCCGAGTCTTTCCTTTGAGTCTCACGTGAATAATATCACCAGGATCGCCTTCTTTCACCTTAGAAATATTGCTAAAATTAGAAATATGATGTCGTTACAGGATGCAGAAAAACTAGTTCATGCTTTTGTTACTTCTAGATTAGACTTCTGTAACGCTTTACTGTCTGGGTGTATGAATAAGTGCATAAATAAGCTTCAGTTAGTTCAGAATGCAGCAGCAAGGGTCCTCACTAGATCTAGGAAATATGACCACATCACCCCTGTTTTAATCAGTCTACACTGGCTCCCAATCAGATCTCGCATTGATTATAAAATATTACTACTGACGTATAAAGCACTTAACGGTCTCGCACCGCAGTATCTGAGTGAACTTCTGTACCAGTATGATCCTCCACGCCTACTTAGATCAAAAGGTGCTGGCTATCTGTTGGTTCCTCAAATAATGAAGACTACAGCAGGGGGCAGATCTTTCTCTTATAAAACCCCACAGTTATGGAACAGCCTTCCAATCAGTGTTCGGGACTCAGACACAGTCTCAGTGTTCAAGTCGAGGTTGAAAACTTATTTATTTAGTCAAGCCTTTTATCAGTAGATTTTTCTTAGGTAAAGGCTCAGATCTGGAGGGAGCATGGATATAAAGTATTTGGTGAACTGGTATATTTGTTTGCTGTCGTCCCCTCACATTCACACGTTCACTCGGGTTTGTTGACGGTGGTGTGGTGGGTCGTCTCTTATCCCAGAGATCCCTCATGTCTGTGTCACCTTCTGGTTGTCACTTTTAGTTATGCTGCCATAGCGAGTCTTGCCAGAGTCCAAACTGCACAGTGACATTAACTTTCATACACAAATAGGGACACTTAATAATCCATATCCTTCTCTTCCCGTCACCCTCTTCTCTCTCTCTCTCTCTCTGTCGAGTTAAACATGCTCCTGAGGCTCCAGTGACCACTGTTCCTGCCCCTCTCCCCTCCGTGGATCTTCACACTTCTGTGCAGCTTGGGACGGTCTCTCATCAACAGTCTGCTACACTGACTCAGGAATACAGTTCGCTTCTGATCATCATCACTGTACCCCGCAACATTGTATATCTGCTTCAAATGGACATTTGGTGCAACCCAGATGAGGATGGGTTCCCTCTTGAGTCTGGTTCCTCTCAAGGTTTCTTCCTTATGCCATCTCGGGGAGTTTTTCCTTGCCACAGTTGCTCAACAGGGACAAACATACTTACAAAGAACATATTTACGTTTAATCACCACATTATCTGTGTAAAGCTGCTTTGAGACAATATTCATTGTTAAAAGCGCTATACAAATAAAATGAATTGAATTGAATTGAAATTAAATTGAAGCTATTGGTTATTTAATTAAATGACCACTCGCTGGTATTTTTTCTACAGTAAGCAAAGAAGTAAGCAAAGAGTTATCTTGCAGTTTTTTCTCTGCTTATACACAGCAAATTGTAATTTAGACTGTTTGCTATACGAATTAACACACCATAAGTTTACGCTAAATATACATACAAATGGACAAAATTATGCAGCTATGTGTTAGTAGCTTTAATTAATGTTAACTGCGATTTCTGTGACAAAAGGTTCAAAATGTTCTCTGAGTTTTCTGTTCACCACAGTAACAGTAAAGTAGAGTACTGTAGAGTGCTCATTGAAGTTACCACAGACCATACCATGGTCAGCACAAACCAGTCTGGCCATTCTCCTCTGATCTCTGCTTGTTTTTCCATTACATTTTGTGTAAACACAGACTGTTGTGTGTGAGATTCTGAAAAATTCAAACCAGCCCATCTGGCAAAAACATTCACATTGTCAGGGAACCACCAGCCACGCCTCCCTCCTGCACTCAGCACACTCGCACAGCCTCGCCTTCCTACTAATCACCTTCACCTGTCTCCAATCTACTCTCCACTTTATAAGGCCCCTCGTTCCCACTCGCTCACAGTCCGATCTACAGTTCGCACTAGAGATCATCCCTGGATTTCCCAAGTTACGGATTCTACCCGTTTTCCGGTTTGTGCTTCTGCCAAAGCTCCTGTCTCGTGTACTAAGGCAAAGCTTATTGACTGTATTCTGGTCTCCGGCTCTTGATCCAAGCGTGACACACATACCGTAATTTCCGTAATGTAATTTCTTATATAAGCCCCACCTGAATTTTACAAATATTATTATTTTTAACATAAATAAGCCGCACCTGTCTATAATGCCTACACTGAAACTAATTAACTTTACACAGGCTTTAAGGAAAGACACTAAATAAGCAAAATTTGAAAGTTTAGAGATACGTAGTGTACAGGAGTGATAGTAAAAAACGAGTTTTCCCTCCGCCTCCGCTTATCGCCTCTACCCTCCCCCTCCACACACACACACACACACACTCGTCTCATCTCCAAGGAAAATACACTGAATAAAACCTTATTATATCTTTACATACTCTTTCTATTATGTTTTTATATTTGTTATTCAAAAATGTATTTTCCAATTTAATAACATGAAACATAAAAACGGGGTGTCATTTTGAGGGTTGGAACTGATTAATGCCATTTAAAGTATTTTCAATATGAAAAACTGATTTGATGTGCGAGCAAATTGAGATACGAGCTCGTCCACCGGACGAATTAAACTCGTAGGTCAAGGTGAATGATTTGCGAAGGGATGATCCAATGTGTTGAAATTAAATAATGCCAATAGCAATAACCAACATATAATGTGGAATAATATTATTTTCATTATTATCATTATCATTATTATTATTATATAATTCCACAGCTATTATTTGAACAAAGTGGGAAGGAACATCTCTTTACCTGCACCATACTTCAAACTGGATTCCTCCTCCATTGCTGAATCCCTGACCGGCCAGAGAGCTGAGCAACAGTCTCTGCACTGGAACACCAGTAGGTGCCACGAGAATGTGCGTCTCACAGTGACCAAAAGCAGGATCAGGCATGCACAGTGTAGTAGCAGTACGGAAAGACTTCAAATCAACATCTGAGTAAAAATAAATAAACATGTTTTCTAATAGAAAATAAAACTCTATAAATAAATTAAAATTTACCTTAATTCTGGGTACAACCTCTACAAGACTGACATACATGATCAGCCCACATTATAAAATTTAGTTAGCTAAAGCAAGATACAGATGCTTACTGCTTTCCACAATATTTGGGTCGACGTCCTGCCAGTCCTCTTCTTGATGGGGAAATGAGTACTGAATATAACAATCGGCTTCTCCCCAGACAGTAGACTGCAGTGGAGTTAATCCCTTTACTCTCTCAATCCGCACTAAAAACACATGCTCATCTTTAACCTCAGCAGAGGAAGGAACATTTACCTAAACAAAAAAAAAGTATACAATTTGTTGGACTGTTATGGGGTTTGCAATTTCTTTTATTTAGTCAACCTTCAAATGATTTGAAATACCCATCATAGAATACCAATATGTATTACTATAAATATTAGCACATTATGCAGTGGCCAAGAAAAACTGACATTTAAATTCTTTAAAGTTTTCCTGGTAAAGCTTTGCACACAATACATCTTCTAACCATGTTTGTAAAAGTTTCATTCAAAGTTCCTAAATAGGCCAAGCAGAGGTTCTTGCTTGAGGAAATAATTCAACTGTAAGTAAAATATTTGGTTTCATGTGAAAAAAACATTACGATTAGTGATTGTTTCATTATTGTAAGTTAAACTAGTAATGACGAATCACAATCCTGACCAATTCAGAATTTACAGTGTATTGCCGCTGGTATCATAAGGGTGTGTATTAGGATCTTACATGAATACCTAAAATCACTCATACTCTGGACCATCCCGAATTTAACTGTAACATGCATGATTATAAACAATTAAAGAAAATAGACCTTTACATCTTCTGTGGGTCTGTGGTCTAGCAAGTGGACTGGTCTGGACTGCTGAGACACAGGACTCAGTTCTTCCTCTCTCATACGCTGTAGAGCACTGATCTGCTGTGACGTCCCCATGGCCAAAAACACCTTCAGGCTTCCACGTGTTCCACCACTAAAAATGTCCACTACAGGCATATAACTGTCCACTGCCACCACTGGATACTGTGCCCGCAGAAGCAACTGGCAAACCTTGGGGTCTCTGTTTAAAAACAAAAACAAAATACTGTTTATTTCAGTGATACAACGAAAAGAAAACCTATAAAAAAATGCCCTAAAAGTACAATCAGAACAATGGAAGAGATAAAATGCAGTAGTTATAGCCCATATGGACAGACATTTTTTACAGACTTTTAAGATTACTGCCATAAAAAAAAAATTCTTGGCCAACCTGAATGACATATAAAATTGGTGTAGAGGGAGTTTGACCAGCCCGAGAAGTTTATCATTATTTGTAGAACTTGCTCTGAGCCAAACCTCTATGACCATCACATTATTCCTCATCCTCTCGAGTAGTTTGGATGTGAGAGGCACCGGTGCCACCTGCAAAACAAACCCACATACACACATTTGCACACACCTCAGCAAACGGATGCACCATCTACTCTTCCAAATAAATGTATAATTTTCTTTCTTTCTCGAAAATGAAGGATATACCATAGTGCACTTACTTGAATCAAGCTAAATGTTGGGTGCGTCTGACCCCAGCTGACCACAGACCGAGTCGTCTCTTCAGATCCAAAGAGTTTACAGTTTAAGTAGACATTTGGTTGAAAAGGTGCACACATGAAATCTTTCCCATCAGGCACCATGAGCAAGGTGTGGAACAAAATACCACTCTCTTCCATCTCTGTGCATTGAGCGGGATCATGAAGAAAGTTTTGGGTTCTCTGTGGTGAAACAGACTTGAGCTCTGGCATTAGGATGTTCGAGGATGAAGGAATTGCTATGGATGTGGTGTCTCTCTTGTGAGCACTCTTATTAACTTGCAAAAAATCAGAAGTGTCTCCATCATCCGATTGTCCAATAGAGATGTCTGCTTTCAGAGGAGATGTGCGTGCACTTGCTGGTGTTTTCCCTAACCTGCTATTGGACGCAAGATCTTTCTTGTTTGCAGCTAGTTCGAATGAGACCTTAGGGGAATAAAAAATTAGCTTTACCTATGTACACATATACAGTGCAATATCATCAGTTGAAGAAAATAGATAACGTAAAGTGCAAATCATTTAACAATAATTCATACTAGCTAAACAAATCTACAGAGGCAGTGTATAAAGTTTGGAAGACAGTGACTGTGTCAACTATAAAAGGAAAAAAATCTTTATATCAGTAAAAATATTTTGCAAAACTAAACTACTAGGAACAGATTATTTTAAGGTCCTACATAATAATAACAAAACTGTTTGCTACCTTAAGAGGCCCAATGCCCTGACTGTTGAAGTCTCCGTCAAGTCTTTGGACAGGAAGTGAAGTGGTGACACTCAATCGTTCACTCTGAAGCAATGTGCGTAAGGGAAATAGAGCTGTTCCTATTGGAACAGGCTAAAGTAGAAAGAGAGACTCCAGTTAGACTATTGGACCAGTTGACTTAATTTACTCTAAAAACATTTAAAGATGACAGAGACTCATAATTACTTTCTTTTGATGACTCTTCCTCAAGTAGATTGTAAAACTTAAGTTTGTGTCCCACCATTGTTTGATATTAGGGCCACTGAAGTGCACTGAAAACACACTCCGGTGCTGAAATTTTACCACTGGAAAAAAGAAAATTAAAAATATATATTCTTTGAACTATTTAATCATCTACACACCACTCTGGTAATAACTCATGTATTTATAACACTTACCTCCACCCACAACTTTATTGGAGACTACACGTGTGACCTCTACAGGAACTGCTTTCCCATTATCAGTATTAGCAGATGATAATGGAAAGAGATATTCAACAAAATATGAGCTGGAAAAGGAATACAATAAAAGACTGGTTCAAGTATATAAAGGTAATATTTGTATCACTACATACTATGTAAGACATTTTAAAAAAAATGCTTTGAGCCATACCATTTTTTAGGCACAAGAGGTAGTGGTGGTCTTCCTTTCCCTGGGTGCTTCTTTAGCATATTTGAGGTATTGTCCATGGGGATTGATAACTGAATGACTATAACTCTAGCTACATTGATGCTTCCAAGAAGTGAAATCCTATCCACACTTAGCCCATGAAATGAATTCTTTTGTCCTCTGGGTTGCATGACATCCAAATCTAGCCTTCAAAGGAGCACAAAAAAAATTAACAAACTCCATGTAAAAGAAAGACAGAAGTGGGATTAGCAAATGGATGCTGTGAATGAACGTTTATCTAAATGATCACCTGGCATTTGTTTCTAAGGTTTTTTGTTGCTCATGCTCTTCATCTGCCGCACCCAAACAGTCATCATTTACCTAAAACCAAAAAACCCACATAAAACAAAGCAGTCCTGAATTTAAAAAAAAATCATAATATGTGCATAATGCATGACTCTATAAGCAGAAAATAAAACCTACTAATCTGCCTATCAGACATTTTTATCTAAAGCAACTAGCAATTTAGTCAGGATTTATATCTGAGCAGTGGATGGTTAAAGGCCTTGTTTAAAGCAGTTTGGTGATGCTAAGATTTAAAATTTGTAGACTTTTTAGTAGCTACTGCCAGTGTCTTAACCAGCAGGCTTCCACTGCCTACACAGAACTTACTGAAGCCTTGTAGAACAGATTATCCAGTAGACTCTGGTCAAATTGGGGATCACTGATCTCACTGTCCATAAGTACACTGCTGCAACCAGAGAGAGAGCCTGGAAAAGAACCTTCTCCATCCCACAAGGCAAGAACAGATCCATGAACACTGAAAACAGAGAATTTACAATGTATCAAATGTTTGTGTCTTACCTCAAACCCATATCCAAAAGTGTGAAAAATAATACAATTTATAATTTAACATATAACTAACATATAAATAAAGAAACTAAAGTACAAATATTTTCCAATCCCACTGTTATCTACCTCACTACCTCAGCAATTTCTCTGCTGTAATCCACAAATAGTAATACTCATAACTCCTTCATAACAAGTCGAACAGCATTTGTTGGAACCGTCCAAGCCATTAGAAAATCATCTTTCTAAAGAATAATAGTAATTCCCTAACAAACTAAATGTGTAATTTCAGAGAAAAGATTTAGAAGTACCTTACAGAGTAGTTGTGTAGGTCTGATCACATCAAGATACTACAAAATCTTAATAATCATAATAAATAATATTCATTTTATTGTTAACTGTTTGTTAGTCTTTTCATTAGGGGAATAGTCGAATATTATATAAAGAAAGAGTTTAAGGGCTGTTGGGCTTCCATTATAAGCAAGCTTATAAAGCTTGTTTTACAACAAAAAATTTTGGTACTGTGTATGATAATTGCAGATGTGCTACAGATGCAGTACATGACAACTTGGCTAAGAATATTCCATAATAGAAAAAAAAAGGCATTTTCATTACCTTCCCAGAAGGTGATCCACAGCTGTGGCATGTGTGTCTGGTCTGAGGAGTTCATGGTCCTGAGACAAGTTCTGAATATCTGAGTGGAGGGTATCATGCATCGACTGCGCTGATGATAGAATCTGGGGCCTTAAAAATAAAAAAGGAAACACTTTAATCTTACAGGGAGTAGCCATAGTCTGATTACACTCCAGAATTATTGGCAGTTTAAAAAAACAATTTTTTTTTTTTGAAAATAAACAATAAAAACTAAAATCTAAAGGATTTGTTCAAACAACTAAATATTACTAATATTAGTATTTTATCAATATATCAATATATCAATTTCTTTCTTGTGGCCCTGAACAAAACATGTAAAGAATATAAAACACAAAAAAGGAATTAAAAAAAATACAGGTTTTAACAAAACAGTTTTGTGTCTGGCTCAGGAGCGATGAGCGATAAGCCAAACATTCATTCAAATCACCACAGAAATGGTTGAAAAATATACTACATGGAGAACTCTAGCCTTCTTATGCATTACAAAAAGAAATTCAATGCATATTCTTTGCAAGGTAGATATCACAAAAAAATAATTATTTTGTAACAATAAACTTGCTCAACATTTTTAAAAAAAATGTCAATAATTCTGTAGGGCATTCCATAATGTAAACATGTTAAAAACATGTAGGCATACAGTAAAGGACGAGCTCCAGGGTTATCTGGTGGTAAGTGCAGGGGTGTTTCCTTTAGGCCCATGTTAGAATCAATATCAGACTGCAAAGCAGAAACCACCATGGCATTTCTAAGCTTGCTACCGCGCTCAAGAAGAACTGGGAGGGAACAAAACAGAGGTCATTAAATGTATTCAAATTAGAAATTAACTTTATTTTTAATGTATGGAATGTAATATGTATGTATGTATATATGTACGTATGTGTGTGTGTGTGTGTGTGTATATATGTACGTATGTATGTACGTATGTACGTATGTGTGTGTGTGTGTGTATATATGTACATATACACATATATATATATATATACACACACACACACACACACACACACACACATACATACATGCATATGTACATATATATTGCTTTTAAAGCCTACCAGAAAGCAGGTCCACTGATGCTGAGGGAAGATGTGCATCTGGCTTATCAATTTTCTCCTGCAAATTTCCTTTTACTGAAGCTCCTGCTTCAGCATTAAATCGAGTAGAATGTGGTTTTCCCTCTTGAAAGTATAGGTGGTCCTTTCCTCTAATATAAAAAACATAGCAAAAAAAAAGTTAAACAATTGAATTTGAAGTTAGAAATGCAAGGTTATTTTTGTACTTAAATTGAAAAAGACCAATGTAAATGATGTTGATTTAAGCTTAAAACATTATTGTGCTCAAAACAATTCAAAAAGAAAGTAAAACACACATCGGCGTGCTCCTGGAACTGTCCCCAGGCTCAGACTCATTTTCACTGATTTTTGATGGAGGTGGAAGCAGCATGTTTTGGTCCGATATAAGTCCCAGAGTAGAAGCTGCTGTGCCATTGCTCATGTCTACAGTTGGTACTAAGCTACTGCTTTCATAGGTTTCAGTCAGTGGCTCTAATACCAGTGTGGCCTATTGTGAGAAAAGAAAGTAAAAACACTTTACAATACAGGCATTGTAATCTGCTCATTTTGGCCAAAGGCACTCAGTAGTTATGAATCATTTAAATGTAAAAAAAAAAAGTAAAATAAAAAAATAATAATAATACACTATATGGCCAAATGTATGTGTAGCCAGGATACCCCTTTGAGCTTTCACCTGCACTCTACACAAAATCAGAAGTGAACAATTGTCTAATTGTCTAATTGTGCGAGGCTTTATCTCCTAGTGCCTGACCAGACTAATGTTCTTATATCAGAATGGACACAATCCAAACTTTAGTGCAGTGGTTTTTAAAAGTGTGGAGCGCACCCCTCTAGTGGGGAATAAAGACATGACAGGTGGGGTTCAACGAACAGCAGGATTTATAAAATTTATTTTTGTATTCTTAATTAATCTTCATTGATGTTTTTCTCTATTAAAAATAAAGTTAATACTCAAACCAACTACAAACAAACTATTTATTTATAAGTAAATGTAATCAACATCAGTTAGGTTACCCTAAGCTAGGTAACACAACTACACTTACTTTTTTCTCTATTTTTGAACTTGATGTTATTTAATATTATTGATTTATATGGTGCCCCTGGTACACAGAAGGTAAAGGGCCTTGCTCAAGGGCCCAAGAGTTCCAGCTTAGCGATAACGGGGCTTGAAACCCCGACCTTCCGATCAGTAGACCAGCACCTTAACCACAGAGCTACCACTCAAAATCCACCCCCCTCTAAATGGCAAAAAAAAAATTAAAGAACCTCTGCTCTAGTGGAAAGCCTTCCTAGAAAAGTGGAGGTTATTAGAACAGAAAGAGGAGACCGACTCCATATTCATTTCTGTGGTTCTAAAATGGGATATTCAACAAGCACCTGTTCAGGTCTCCACATGGTTTGACCTGATAGTGTATAAAGTAGAGATGATCTGATATGTTACCCACCTGTAGCTCACCAAGTTTTTCAGACATTGGAGACACAAGTGTAAAAGATCCATTAATAGAATGAGATAGAGACAATTTAGCAATCCCCGGTATTTGAACTCGTGCTATGGGTAAGTGATCAGGCTTTGTTAGAACATCCATCACCAGTGAGCCCATATCTGTGAAAAACATGTTACATAAAAGTAATGCCCAAGTGAACAGAAAACAGAACTAAATCAGAAAAAGCAGAAAAGAACCAGGCACACTAATACAATATAAAGTAAAGATAGGCACCAGGGTACCAACAATATATCATAAAAATCAATACAAATATTTGTTTTTCTAACAAAAAGATACTATGTTAAATAATTTCAGGAAATGTAGTAAAAAAAAAAAATAATTTGTACTGTATGTCTAATCAGCTGATTGTGACTGTATTAAACTGTATAACAAATACCTTATTACTGATATTACAAACAATACTGCCTAAAAAGTATACATCTTTCAGCGTTCAGTGTTGCATAGATATTAATTTGGACAATATTACCTGTTAGATATGAAGTAAACTGCTTTGGGCCACAACGAACTGGAAATCTTGTTGTGGATTTCACATATTTTTCCCTATCTAGGGATCCATCTCGTGGACAAAACACAGTGCCACTGGTTGTCTCACCCCACCATCGTAATCGGATCAGGGTCAGTGGTGGAGGTTTAGCTACGGTCCACAGCACTCTGCTTACCGTGAGTCTGAGGAAACATCGCACATGACCCTCCACAAGAGGAGGAAGGCTTGTCGAAGGGGACACATCACTGATAACTGGCAAAGAAAAAAAAAAGTGTATTCAGTAAACTATTGCAAAATACAGAAACAGCAGAAGAATTTACGCTGTAGTTGGTGGTGTACTTACTCGTGCAACAACCCATTAATAATGTAATTGAAAGACAACTAAATTGGGAAATAAGCATTTTTTTGTTGTTTATTTTTCTTTAAGAAAAAAACAAAAAAAAAAAAGTCCACAGCTCCTCTACTGTGTGTATATACAGTATATGTATGTACCTAGTGTTCTTTTATTTATTCATTTGCAGCTACAAGTCAGTAGGACATTGTGCATTTGATATTATATACACAAACTGTATATATGTATATTTGAGTGCATTTTCTTTATTATTATTAAACTCAGTGGTGGACAATAACGAATTTGTTACTGTACTTAAGTAGTTGTTTCACGTATCTGTACTTTACTTAACTATTTCCGTTTGGGGAGATTTTTACTTTAATTTCACTACATTTCAAAGTCAAATATTTAACTTTTTACTCAACTACATTTTGCAAAACCAGTCGTTTGTTTTTATTTAAGTGGATGAAAATCAAGCCTTGAATCAGAGTAGAGCGTGCGCTCTGTTATGAACTTGTTTTGATAGCCGCTTGACAGTGGTGAATTTAGGAGACATGGGCGGCATCTAGGGAGGCATCTTGCCGGTTAGGCGGTACGCGGTTTTGTCCACACAAAATTAAGTAATAAATAAATAAATAAATATTTTTCATGTATTTATTTACCGCTCATTTGCACAATCGGGTTCATTACTATTTCATGTCACGGTCAATGAACCTGGTCGGGACTCGGAGTGCGCACCCACCGCCTGGAGAAGAGCCTTTACTTATACACTTAGAAAGGAGAGGCGGGGTTTGGTGACATCCTCTGGTGTGGATGGAAAGAAAAATGGTGTAGAGGTGATTCTGAAGTACAGTAAGAGTATAGTGAAGGTGAAGAGAGTTTCTGATAGAGTGATGAACGTGAAGCTGGAAGTAGAAGGCGTGATGATGAATGTCATTAGTCCTTATGCTCCACTAGTGGGCTGTGAGATGAAGGAGAAGGAAAAATTCTGGAGTGAGTTGGATTAAGTGTTAGAAGGTGTACCTAGGAATGAAAGATTGGTGATTGGGGCAGATTTAAATGGACATGTTGGGAACAGAGGTGACGAGGAGGTGATGGGTAGGAATGGCTTTAAGGAGAGGAATGTGGAAGGGCAGATGGTAGTAGATTTTGCTAAAAGGATGTAAATGGCAGTGGTGAACAATTATTTTAAGAAGGAGGATTATAGTGTGACGTATAAGAGTGGAGGAAAGTGCACACAGGTGGACTATGTTCTATGTAGGAGATGCAACCTGAAGGATGGTGATCTGTATGATGGTTTTGGAGGTGAAGAAGAAGAAGAAGAGGAAGAGAGTGAGGACTGAAAGAAGAATAAGATGGAGGAGATAGGAAATGCTGAAAGAAGAATTTTATTATAATGTGTGTCGCTTGCAACAGTTACAACCTAACTAGTCTGGTTGGATTCTAGTTAAACTAGCACTTATTGATTTGGTTACATTTAACTGAGGTGATGTCATAAAGGATTATTTATCATTTAAGAGTAATAAATGATAGAAGAAACTCCTGATTCTAACCTGCCGCAGCACCTTTGGCCTTATTCATGCGATTATTTTAAAGTCATTGAAAAGAAGGTTTTAGGCTCATGATCATTTTAATAGATGATTAATATTTTATTAAAAGACTGATCAATTTATCTTTATTTTATCTTGTGATAAAAATCATATCTTTAGAAAATAAAATATTAAATGTAAAAACACACACACACACAAACACACACACACACACACACACCAATTTCACACAATTTATAAATAAATTGGTAAAAACAATACATCACTATACAAATGACAACTTGTACCCCATGCATATTTTTTTAAGATTCGATGCATCATATCGTTAACTTTATTGCTGACGTAGCAAACCAGTAAATCTTACCATCCATCAGACAGACAGAGACACACACACACACACACACACACACACACACACACACACACACACACACATTAGGGATGGTAGGATTTACTGATTCGGTACATCGGCAACGTGTGTGTGTGTGTGTGTGTTTGTGTGTAAGTAAGTGTGTGTGTGTGTGTGTGTGTGTGTGTGTGTGTGTGTGTGTATAAAGCTTCGTAAGGTACAGTATATCGATCTTATTCATTTGATTCTCCTGTTGAAGTGCAGCTCAGTGTGAGTCGCTATCAGCTGTCACAGACTCACACTTCTGCATCAATGTGCCGAATGGGAAAGTCAAATGAAAGCTAAAATGCCAGTATACATGTTTCTAATTTGCTGTTTATCTTGCTATGCTTAAACAACACATCGATGCAGCATTATTATTTCAAATATTAATTTATTTTTGCATTTCTTTTGATAATCTACCAGATCATCCTGGTCTGGGGTCAGCAATGTCACTAAATTAACATAATGCACTATAATGTTACAGAAGCCTGAATTTGATATAAAGTTCAGATTTATCCGGAGTCTGATTTGATAATTAATATAAAGTGCAGTTGAATCCGGAGTCCGATTCGGTTTGTTAATATTTGGATGGTGAACGGATTAACGATCAACTGTCAACAAAGCTCAGTTTCTCTTCATCCCTGCGCCGCTCTGACCTACCTTTCTTTCTTTTCCCTGCAGACTTAGTGGGTTTTAATCTTTTGTTCTTCATCCCTTCTTCAGTTTATAAATATTAAGGTTCAGGTTATCATACTTCTTTGACCAATTCTGTTTACATAATGCAACTCAGCAACGAAACTACCGCTTTCTACTTATTCTACTGTCGGTGGGAGACAATACCTTCTCTCTCGTTACCGCCACTTAGAGGCAGGAGCGGGAATTAACACTAAACCAAAAACAGTACAGTACAGAATAAACATCTTCACTTTAACATTGAATACTGAATTTCTATTCATGTATTACACAATAATATGTATGTCTGATTGGATTTTTTAATGTACATATCGATCGTTTTAAATGTTCCATCATCTAAGCTACAAATAATACACTTGATTCAAGTTTAAGTGCACAGCTCAGATCCATCACCTCAACCAAAATAAACAGATTCGGGATGAACTGGAATGCTGACTAAGCTCCAGGTTTCCTCCCCCAACATTACGGCATGACCTAACTAACTCTATCTAAATGAGAAAAACCCCACAATCACATGCCATCTACAAACCCGATTTCTAAAAATGTTAGGACACTGAACAAATTGTAAATAAAAAAGGAATGCAATGATGTGGAAGTTTCGAATTTCAATATTTTATTTAGAATACAACATAGATGACATAAAATGTTTAAACTGAGAAAATGTATAATTTTAAGGGGAAAATATGTTGATTTAAATTTCAAGGCATCAACACATCTCAAAAAAAGTTGGGACAAGGCCATGTTTACCACTTTGTGGCATCCCCTCTTCTTTTTATAACAGTCTGCAAACGTCTGGGGACTGAGGAGACAAGTTGCTCAAGTTTAGGAATAGGAATGTTGTCCCATTCTTGTCTAATAGGGGCTTCTAGTTGCTCAACTGTCTTAGGCTTCTTTCTCGCATCTTCCTCTTTATGATGCGGCAAATGTTTTCTATGGGTGAAAGATCTGGACTGCAGGCTGATGATTTCAGTAGCCGGATCCTTCTTCTACTCAGCCATGATGTTGTAATTGATGCAGTATGTGGTTTGGCATTGTCATGTAGGAAAATGCAAGGTCTTCCCTGAAAAAGACGACATCTGGATGGGAGCATATGTTGTTCTAGAACTTAGATATACCTTTCAGCATTGATGGTGCCTTTCCAGATGTGTAAGCTGCCCATGCCACACGCACTCATGCAACCCCATACCATCAGAGCTGCAGGCTTCTGAACTGAGCGCTGATAACAACTTGGGTTGTCCTTATCCTATTCAGTCCCGATTACATGGCGTCCCAGTTTGTAAAAAATAACTTCAAATTTTTACGTTTTCCACTTTGCCACAGTCCATTTTAAATGAGTCTTAGCCCAGAGAAAACGCCTGCGCTTCTGAATCATGTTTAGATATGGCTTCTTTTTTGACCTATAAAGGTTTAGCCGGCAACAGCGAATGGCAGAGTGGATTGTATTCACCGACAATGTTTTCTGGAAGTATTCCTGAGCCCATGTTGTGATTTCCATTACAGTAGCATTCCTGTATGTGATGCAGTGCCGTCTAAGGGCCCGAAGTTCACGGGCATCCAGTATGGTTTTCCCGCCTTGACCCTTACGCACAGATATTCTCTGTGAGTATTGAGATGATATTATGCACTGTAGATGATGATAACTTCAAACAATTTTTCTCGGAGAAACTCCTTTCTGATATTGCTCCACTATTTTTCGCCGTAGCACTGGGGGCACATCTTCACAATATACATGCTTCCGTTAGGAAATATTATTAGAAGGCATGGAATTAGCTTCCATTGTTATGCTGATGATACTCAGCTATATATTTCATCTAAACCAGGCGATATAGCTCAATTAAGTCGGATAACTGAGTGTGTTAAGGAAATAAGAGATTGGATGACCCATAACTTTCTACTTTTAAATTCCGATAAGACTGAGATTTTGCTCATCGGACCAAAAACTAGTATACAGAAGCTCCAGCATCTCAACCTGCATTTAGACGGATGTTCTGTAACCACTAATTCAACAGTAAAAGACCTGGGTGTTATTTTAGACAGCGACTTGTCTTTCAAAAATCATATCAATCAAGTTACTAAAACAGCCTTCTTTCACCTTAGAAATATTTCTAAGCTAAGAAATATGTTGTCCATATCCGATGCAGAAAAGCTCGTCCATGCGTTCATGACCTCCAGAATAGACTACTGTAATGCGTTACTAGGTGGATGTCCTGCGTCATTAATAAACAAGCTTCAGTTAGTCCAGAATGCAGCAGCCAGAGTTCTTACAAGGTCAAGAAAATATGATCACATAACCCCGATCTTATCGTCCCTACACTGGCTTCCTGTTAAGTTTCGAATAGACTACAAACTATTACTTCTCACTTATAAAGCACTAAATGGTTTGGCTCCCATATATCTATCCAGTCTTTTAACTCGCTACAATCCGCCACGCTCCCTGAGATCTCAAAACTCTGGGCTTCTAGTAGTTCCTAGAATAGCAAAGTCCACTAAAGGTGGTAGAGCTTTTTCACATTTAGCTCCTAAACTCTGGAATAGTCTTCCTGACGGTGTTCGGGGCTCAGACACACTCACCCAGTTTAAGTGTAGATTAAAAACATATCTTTTTAGCAAAGCCTACACATAACACACATCACATCATAACCTTGTGCTCCAGAACATCTGATCACATGCACATTATCAACTTGTGCTGTTAATATCATGAACAGCAGCTACGCTAATTGCTCTCCACTGCTTCTCTTTCTCTCCCCATCCCGAGACACCCTGAGGTTTGGCCAGCTCCAGTCACCTCCCACCTCGTGATGATTACGGACCTTTGAAGAAGTAGATGCCGAACTCGCAAACATCCCGAACCATCTAGAGACGTACCAGTGCCATTTGGATCCCGCTACATGTGTGGAGTTTGGCATTGGACCTCCTGGAGTGTTAAAGGCTCTGGCATGGAGAAGCTGATGCTGGATCTGTGGTGATCACAAATGCTGAGCTCATAAAACTCGGAGCTACTAACCATATAGACTGTATAAGACTGCAGAAAGAACATCACTTATAATCTTATACTCCAGTGCTCATGTTAGCTCTCACTCTCCAGTGTTCTGTATTGTTGAAAGATTTATGATCAAACTCTTGATGTCACCCAAAATGAGGATGGGTTTCCCTTTTGAGTCTGGTTCCTCTCAAGGTTTCTTCCCTAAATCTAGGAGTTTTCCTTGCACAGTCGCCACGGCTTGCTCATCAGGACAATTCACACCATTCACCATCACTGTTGATTGTGTAAGCTGCTTTGAGACAATGTCTGTTTGAAAGCGCTATACAAATAAACTTGACTTGACTTGACTTGACTTCTGAGAGACACTGCCTGACACGGCTCTTTTTATACCCAATAATGTTGCCAATTGACCTAATAAGTTGCAAATTGGTCCTCCAACTGTTCCTTACATGTCCATTTAACTTTTCCGGCCTCTTATTGCTAACTGTGCCAATTTCTCATGAAATCCAAAATGAGCCAATATTTGGCATGACATTTTAAAATGTCTCACTTTCAACATTTGATATGTTATCTATATTCTATTGTAAAATAGAAGTTTATGAGATTTGTAAAATATTGCATTCCTTTTTTTATTCACAATTTGTACAGTGTCACAACTTTTTTGGAATCGGGTTTGTACTTCTACTTCATATATTCTATTTAATATATTATTTATATTTTTGTAAGAGCTTAAATAACAATCTTGTCTTCAGCACAGAATTTTTTATACAAATAACAAAAACAAGGTGAGAAAATAGCTTTTAATATGTAGCCTCTATTTTACTGAAAAAGTAAACCAAGCAGGTGGGGAAAAATCAATACCCCCTTCCTACTTCCACAATTATTTAAAAAAGTAATCAATAGCAAAGTGCTATTGATGAAATATTTTGTACTAAAAAGTGTGACTTTTAAAACAGACAATCTGTTAAAACAGAATGATTGGGAGTTTGGTGTTCTTGAGAGATCAGGTGTGAGTATATGCCATTCCAAGAACAATGAACATGACTTCAGAATAATTGTTGCTGCTTATCAATACGAAAAGGTTCAGGCCATCTCCAAACAATTCCTAATTTAATATCGTATGGTAAGATTGTTTACAAACTAGGAACGGTCAAGACTGTTGCCATGTGTGGGCTTGCGTCGCTATGTTTTCACCGTCTTTAAGTGATTTAGTAGATATTCTACTTACATAATGTATGATTGTTATCTTGTTATAGGGACACAGTAGCCACTTCTGTAATGTTTCTTGGCTCTGCATGTAATTTCAAAGAAACCATATCAGTGTAGTCCCCTTATGGACTTTCCCTCACAATTATGAATTTTGTATCCCCCTGATCATGAGTATTCAATTCAATTTAATTAATTTTTATTTGTATAGCACTTTTAACAATGAACATTGTCTCAGAGCAGCTTTACACAGATAATGTGGTGATAAAAATAAATGAGTATGCACTTTTGTAGCAAAATGGAAAAAGATTAAAAACAGTAACAACAATAAAACAGAATACAAAGCTCAGGTAAAAGACCTAGTGGAGCTAGGAAGACCAGCATGCACCACAATTAGACGAACTCACACACAGGAATACACAAAGAAATTGGTATAGATTACATTGTATTTGTTTACACCTGGCAACCATAAATATACCTATACACTAACAGCACATTGCATTACAATTATGAGTAGCACAATATTAAGCTCAACAAACTCATCCAATTTTAGTGACGTTTAACATTTTATTTGGTAAAAAAAACCTTTTACTACAAATTGTACAATACAGAAAGACCATCAGTGTGTAATTTTAAGTTGGAGTACGACATGGCAGCATGGCTGTTCTTGCTCTAAACGGTAAATGCCGCCTTGTAAATCCCTGGTCCACCAAATGATTTTTAAAACAGATGCAAAATAAACACGTATCATTTGGTAAAAACATGTATGTACCAGGCATATGGAATGTACTTTACTTCTTCAAAATTATGTAACTAATGCCAGATCACGAAGGAGTGAAGACAATCAAACTTTCATACCTATCCAAAAACAACACCCAGAATTTCTTTCTTGCTTCTAGTTTCCCACTGTAAGAGTTCTATATGTCGTCCACAGAGACGGAAAAACGTAAGGGCAAGCATCCAAAACTGTAACAAGAAATTACTGGAATCAAAATTTCAGCACATCGAAAACCATGCATACAGCCAATGCAATGCTGGATTGGCTTCAGGAAATGTGGCAGAATGTCCTTGGGTGGCCAGGGCTTGAAACCCTAGAAAAAGTTTGTGGAGAGAGCTGAAGATGTCAGTTCACAGATGTTCCCCATTCAATCTAAGCTTAAAAGGATTTAACAAGATGTATGGGAGACACTGCCCAAATAAAGTTGTGCAAACCTTTTTTCAGACTTATCCAAGAAAATTAAAAAGACGTAGTTGTTGCCAGAGGGGCTTTTAAAAATCAATCTGAATAGTTATCTAAATGAGAGCTTTCAGTTTTTGATTTGTAATAAACTTGCAAAATATAAAATCTAGTTTTTGCCTTGTTATGAAAGCTCACTGTTTGTTAAAAGTTGATGTCCAGAAAAAAAAATAATAATAATTTCCTGTAAAAAAGTGTACAAAAAACTTATATCAATACCTTTTAAAACACTCTGTGTATCCTGATTTAGGGACACACACATTGAGAATATGTTTTGACCTGTAAATCATAATGAATAGTGAATAATCTCTACTATAAACGTGCCAAATACAGCATGGTAAACATGCCATTCCTAAAGCAGAGGCCTCTCAGAGTGGTTTGTGTGCATGTTCATGCTTCCCCAATCAGCACTGCCAAATCACACCATCACTTATATAATGTAAAAAATATACTGTCTTAAAGCCTCTAGCCCTCAATGATGTGCATAAACATGCTGCAAACTCTCAAAATAATACAGTAATACAGCAGATAGATTTCCAGGAGCATCACAACAGTACCAAAACATTCAAATTAATGACTCCTTGTAGAATGCAGATGCACTCATAAAACATGGTCCAGCATTTTTCTAGCAAGAACTTCATGAAAAAAAAATCTGCCTGCAAATTTTGACATGCTGCATTTTGTCAAATAATTTCTATTAGTCCACATGGCTTGGCAGAGTAAATAATTTGCTGCCTATTTTTGGGCACTGATGACTGATGGCCAAATGCTTCCCCAACACAGATTGAAAGTCCAGTCCACTCCAGCCAACTCTCCAAGAACTTTCACATCTACTCCTCCATTGTGCATGTTTTTCTACTGTCTGGCCAGTCCTCTTTTTTTCTCCTTCACTCACATAAAAAGGCTGTATGTTCCTGATGGTCCATGTTTTTGGTCACTCATGAGGGTTGAGACCACACCGCTGACGAAACTCCTGCCCGTATTCATGCACCCATTTATTGGCCACTGAGAGAGAGAGTTTATCATTATCATTGTCTTACCCATTTATTGTTGATTAAAGTATCTGTGTACTGTTTGTTGTCAAATGTAATGTATTTTATATTTCTTCTCTTTCTTATATTTTTGGTTGTTTAAATAATAATTCAAGGATCTATGACTGAAGTTTGGGTTGTAAGCCTTTATTACTGGCATAAGTATCATCTATAGTAGCTGACTGCAGATTTAGAGAGCTTTAGGATTTGAACTACAGCTTTGATTATATTGCATATCAACTATTATTATTTTAAAAATTAGTGCATAGAAGCGCATAGGACATTCTTTGTTGAAATGTGGACTAGATAAAGTAAAAAAGAAAACAGTATGCCAGACAGTAAAGAAATGCAAAAAGATGGTCTAAATGTAATATTTCAGATTATTCGACAAATTCTACATTTAACTGCACATTGTGTACGGCTATGCTGGGAAAGCATACATTTTATTTAATGTACTTTATTTGATTTCTTGGTATAACTTCATTTGTGTTGTAGTGGAATAATAGGTTTTCCTTTAAATATGGAAAAGACTAGATGACTAGGGATTTGAGCCCAACCAAAATTCTTATGCAATTTATGCACAGGCTTAAAAGTATCTTTGTATAACCCACTAACAGAACACAGATGTGTCCTATTTATATATTAATAACCGTATAAGGGCATAGAATTAAAACTAAGACATCAGTATGGAGGTGAAATACACCATTCTACTCCTTACCCCATTTATCACCAGCAAGGACTGGACAGCCTGCATGCAGTGTATCACCATTTCCTTGGCCATTTCTGTGGAGGTTCCACCAAAAGACAGCACTATTCTGGGGATGAAAAGGCATGTAGTAATTAATTTCTCCTTTACAAACAATAAAATAAAAATATATTCCCTCAAAAATAAGATATGTGTAAGTCTTTAGGTGATGAAAGTTCATCAATTAGGAATCTCTTGGGTAATAGGAAAATAGAGTGAGACATAAATTATGCTATAAATTTGCTATAAATTTGTATTATGCCTTGCCTTTTAAATCTATGTCTGTAAAATATTGCGTGCTGTACCTTGATTACAGGAATGCTGAAGTTGGCATAGATGAAGGCTGTGAATCCTCCTGCCTCCACAGAGCTGAGCTGTAGTACAATTTAATAAACTCACTCATTCATAATAAACACACACATCATTTTGTACATAGATGACAAATACATGACCAAACATAACATAATAACAATTTAACATTATGACCGGTGAAGTGAATCACTGATTATCTCTTAATCATGGCACCTGTGGTGGGATATATAATGCAGGAAGTGAATATTTTGTCAAATTGTGATGGCTAGATGTCTGGTCAGAGCATCTCCAAAGCTGCAGCTCTTGTAGGGTGTTTCTGGTCTGCAGTGGTCAGTATCTATCAAAAGTGGTCCAAGGAAGGAACAGTGGTGAACCAGCGACAGGGCCAAGGTCATTTATGCATGTGGGGAGCAAAGGCTGGTCCATGTGGTCTAATCCAACAGACGAGCTACTGTAGCTCAAATTGCCTAAGAAGTTAATGCTGTTAATGCTTAATGAGTCAGAACTGTTTTAGCAGCAAAAGGGGAACATCACAATATTCGGCCGGTGGTCATTATGTTATGTCTGATCGGTGGTCGTAATATTATGACTGATCGGTGTATACCTGTATACTGAGGGTGAATCATAGACATATGAAAGAAACAAACTTAAATCAATTCCACTACTGTTATGGCATACACAAAAGAACAGTTACGTTAGCTAGTTAAGTTTTGCCAGGACAGAAGTGACTTACTTACATATATCATAAATGTAGCCATTCGGTTTCCAGAGTTAAGTCTGTACAATGGGCTGGATTTTGACTGCCAAGGTAATGAAAAGAAAAAAAAAAGGGTTTAAAGTTTAATTTCTATGGCATCAGAATGTGTCTCCTGGACTTTTCGGCTATTTTCTTCCATTGATTGATTATAAAACCTGTATTAATCTCCCAAGAAATCATTATCTTTTAAAATAATTATCTAATAGAAAATATTGCACAAAAAGCCAAAGGCTGTTTACATTGTTCTGCCCTCTTGGTCTTGTGAAACAACATGTTCACAGGGTTTTAAATGTTATTTTGAACCCAATCAAGCAATTTGACCGAAGTCTGACTGAAATAACATTTTGCTTTAGTCAGGACTGAAGTGGTAATATTTAAAAAAAATATTTTAAATGAGTGCGCTATTAAATGAAACAATGGTAAAATAACTGATCAAACTATTGCTTAAATAAGAAATATGAAGTCAATACATGATGCAGAAAAAACTAGTTCATACTTTTGTTACATCTACAGTACTACTCAAAAGTTTGGACACACCTTCTGATTAAATGTCTTTTCTTTGTTTTTATTATTTTCAAAATTGTAAATTAATAAATCAATACTGAAGATACTAAAATTATGAAAAAACGGAGGACAGGTCGTGCAGCACTCCATCACTCTTCTTCTTGGACAAATACAGTAGCTCTTGCATAATCTAGATGTGTGTTTGGGGTCAGTGTTCTGTTGGAAAACGAATCACGGACCCAAGTGTAAACCAGATGGAATGGCATGTTACTGCAAAATGTAAATTTTTTTAACCTATTTATCTCAGTAAATCTGCTTTTGGACAATGTTTATTATACAAATGAAGCTGAATTTAATTAAGGAACAGTCCGTTCACCTCTATACAAACCTGTGAATCAAAAACCATTTCGTTTGACCACCTCATGAATCTGATGAGAGAATGCCATGAGTGTGCTATGCTGTCATCTAAATGTAGCTAAAGGTAGCTACTTTAGACAATCTGAAATACATACTCTGGGTTGTTTAACAATTTTTTATTTATTACATAAATCCAATAGTTTGGATGTCCTCAGTATTAATGTACAGTGTTGAAAAATAATAAAATTGAAGAAAAACCACTAAAGGAGAAAGTGTGTTTAAACTTTTGACTGATAGTGTAGGTTAGACTATAGTAATTCTGTACTGTCTGGATGTTCTAATAAATGCATAATTAAACTTTATTTAATATTGAATACAGCAGCAAGAGTCCTTACCAGAACCAGAAAATATGAGAACATGACTCCTGTCTTATCCACTTTAAGTTGACTCCTAATCAAATTTTACACTGATTATAAAATACTACCGCTAACATAAAAAGCACTGAATGGTTTTGCGTTGCAGTACCTGAACAAAATTTAGGTTGATTATAATCTCTCATGCCTACATTGATCAAATGGTGCAGGCTATTTGTTGATATCTCAAATAGTGTCGACTACAGCAGTGGGCAGAGCTTTTCTAACAAAGCCCCACAGTTATGGAACTGCCTTCCAATTAGTATTTGTTACACAGTCTCAGTCAACAGTTTTATATTTAAGTGCCCTTCAGTGAACAGTTGATAACCTAAACAATGATGGAACCACTATATAATGAATTTATGTTTGGTGTCATCAAGATGAGGATGGATTCCCTTTTGAGTCTCTTTTCTCTCAAGGTTTCTTCCTCAAACCATCTCAGGGAGTTTTTTCTTGCTCTTTGGGGATTATCTTATAGGGACTGATTTATACATTTAAAAATTTTAAATATGTATTTATAATCTATAATCTTGGAACAATGTCTGTTGTTAAAAGTACTATACATTAAAATTGTACTGAACTGAATTAAATTGAATTGAATCAAATAAGACTTTCTTTGCTTATATATATATATATATATATATATATATATATATATATATATATATATATATATATATATATATATATATAATTATTTTTTTTTTATTAATTTATTAATTATTTATTTTTATTTTAAAGTAAAGAACTTACTTACTGTGGCATGATCAAAATGAGGTTCGTAGTGTCCCCCAATACCATAGTTGACCACTTGCATATGTTCACTGTAGGGAAGCTGCATATTCAGTCCTGTTAGCAAATTGATACGATGGTCCACCTTGCTAACAGTGGGATGTGCTGAGGCCTTCAGCCATGCACTAAAGATTAACAAAAGCATACAACCTATAAAAACTCACTTAGTGGTACACTTAACCATTGAATTCCCCAGAAATATTTACACAAACAAAATGAACAGTCAAGGTGTTTATACTGTTTAAAATATTTGTAAAGTATGATTATTTATAACTATGGGTTAATTGTCAGTGTAGTGGAGTAAAAGTGTATACTGTATATTTTCTACGTGTCATAAGTCTGCTATGTTTACAGTATGTAATGTACTGTATGTTCTGCAGTAGCAGAATCATCGCAGGGAAGATGCAAGCCAATGCATAGAAAATTGTGGAAGGCCTTACAAATTAATTTATTACCTCTTGCTAATGCGATAGTCAGCAGTCGACTGGTTCATAGCTGAAGCCACTACAGACCTCTTTAGCTTAAGGAAGCAAAAACAAAGGAAGCAAAAACAAATACTTATATATTCAGTATTAAGTATTAACACCCCGTTTACTAAATATTTTTTCTGATTAATCTACAGTCGGTACCCCATAATGACAAAGTGAAAAAAAACCCTGAAATATCACATGTGCACATCACAAGTATTCAGACCTTTTGCAAAAACACTTGACTCCACAGAGACCCATGAAAGCCAGCTTAGAGTTTGCTCAAAATTCTAAATAGTGGCAGCATCATCATGCTGTGGGGGTGTTTTCCTGCAGCAAGGACTTGTCAACTGGTAAGGTTGAGGGAAAGCTGAATTGAGCAAAGTACAGAGATCCCGTATAAAAACAGCGCTCAGGACCAAAGGTTCTGGCCAAAGGTTCGGGGTCTTACAGGACAACGAATCTAAGCACAAAGCCAAAGGCTGTAATTATTGCTAAAGGTGTTTGATTCTGGACAGGTAACACAGAAGGATAAATAAAAAAAAATGGGTAATTATAAGAAAACACAGAGGGGCAAGGAGAAGATACAGGCCAAAGAAAATGTTCCAATGTTTGGGATAATTTCAAACTAAAACATAAAGAAAACTCCGCACAGTGCGGTTACTGTTTTTTTTGGAATTGATTTTTTCTATTTTTATTTATATACTGTGTTCCCTTTTGAGTCCATTTCTTCTGAAGGTTTCTTTTCAATCTTAAAGAGCACTTATCTGCCATTATCGCCTTTTGATTTGCTCATTAAGGACAATAAATAAAAATTTTATCTGGATTTCTATAAAGCTGCTTTGTGAGAGAATCCATTTTTAAAAGCTTCCTCTTTAATTAAACATGAATTAGTAATTGATTAGCAACTGTGACAGAAAGCTTTTCTATTTTAATTTGGGGGATAACAAGACTTAAAACTTCTACAATTGTACTAATATACAGGCAAAAGGAAAATATATATTATATAATTTGTGTCTGAGTGACATTACCCAGCTAACAGGAAAACAAACAATTGATCTGTAGAGCTTTATGGCTGCATCAGGATCCAGAAATGTATCTGATTTAGCCTTTTCTAGATCACACTCACCATTAACAGTCTTCAATTTTGTAAAGAAACCCACAACAGGGCCATCCCATGGTGCCTTAAATTAAAGCAAAAGCTGAAAACACTGTTTTGTGTATTTGACAAAGGTTTTTAAAAGTTTACCTGCATTATGTCTGATATTTTGGCATGTGTTTTAGCTAAACAAATTACTGGATTACATTTGGCCTGGACTGCATAACAGTCATTGACACATGCAATGCCCGATATTTATGTAAGGTAAATAAATGGGGGACATTTTGTTCCAGTTGCCCTTTTACCTTCTGTTCCAATCATGCATGCTCCACTGGCTCCAACACATGAAGGATGCTTCATTAGCACCTGAACTATTAAAAAATTGAGGCGGTCCAAAGAATGGGCTTACAGATGGTGGTGGTGGTGTCTTGTTTTTCACAAGGTAGCTGCAAGCCAGTTGGCGTCTGGTGGTGGGGTTATGTGTGATATCAGGGGTGTGGTGGTGGACGGTGTGGAGGCGGGTTGAACTGGCAGGTAACACATGATAATAATTCTCTTGTCTCATTCTTATTGTTACATTGTTTTGTTTTTTTTGTTGTTAAACAAAACAAAAAAAAACAAAAAATAACAAAGACTGAATAAATTAGCTCAGTTAAAATCCTGACTGTCTCCAGAGTCTTCCTTCACACCTCCACATGATGGGTTCCACACTGATTAAAACCAGAGCAACTATAATCAACAAAAACATAATTATTCTGTAAATTACAAAATTAATAGAAGAGATTAAGTCCTACAGATTTCTGTTACACAGTATTATTAGCAGATGCAACAATATGCTAAGATTTTACAGCTCGCAAGGACATAGGGATTTTATCCCCTAAAGTTTGATGATGGAAAAACATAAACTGCTGTTCATGTTCACTGGAATAAGTGATGGTATTCTTGGCACTGCTAATCTTTCCGGCTATGATTAATTCATCAGATGTGAGGAAATCAACTGAAAAGAGCTTATTCAGATGACAGCAGATGACGGCTCTTTTAAGGAGAGCAGATTTCTACTTATGTGCTTTCCAACTCAGTGATTCATAACCCTGAAAAATTCATCCCACATACACCAAAATACCACAAGAGTCATATTCTCTATGAAGTAAATCCTAATTTTTAGTTGAGGTTGAGTTTTTAATGTTAAGATTTCACAAACAGAAAATTAACTTTTTACTTTGTATTTATATATATATATATATATATATATATATATATATATATATATATATATATATATATATATATATTAGGTCTGTCAAAATGAATGTGTTAATGTGTTAACGCGAATTCATTTTAACAGCTCTAATTTTATTAACACGCGAATAATGTTTATATTACAAATATAAATGTGGCAGCGGGGGCGGGGCCGAGTGCCGGTTTGTGAATGGAGGGCGAGGTCGGGAGCAGGTAGACACGAGAATGCCTCACCTGAAGGGAATTCTGACTAATGATTGTTCTCTCTCCTGCAGTGATCAGAGGGGGCATTTAAGGAGGAGCGTGACTGAGGCACTAGGCACAGAATAAAAACATAAAATAAAAACTTAAGGCATTCTTTTCCTCGACCAATACACTCTCCCACAATAAATAAATAAAAATAAAAGAGCCAAAATTAAAACCCTAAATGCAACACACTTTTATTCACGATGTCCTTTATTTACTAAGATAATGAAAAAATATAAACTCCTGCAAACAATAATTTTTAATCACTAAACATTTGTTTTACTGATGCACCAAGTCTCAAATCAAGCACCAAAATTTTCATTATTCACACATCAGGCAATTAAAACCATCTGTGTGGAAACATAGCAAAAGCTCAGTTTGGTGTCTTGATGATTTACATCGTTTAAAACACTATAATTACTTTAAAAGATTTATTTTGTCTTCATGCTCTATGCTGAGTATGGTTTCACTAATAATAAACATCCATTTGCTTACAGCCTCCATATTCGTCTATGGGCATGTTGATTAGAGTATTAAAAAAAAAAAAAAACGAGTTAATTTAAGGTACATTTAGACCAGATAAAAATGTGCAAATAAGTTGCACTTAACATGAGTTAACTCATGACAATCATGCGATTAATCACTATTAAATATTTTAATTGTCAGCCCTAATATATATATATATATATATATATATATATATATATATATATATATATATATATATATATATACATACACACACACACACACACACACACACACACACACACGCCACCCTTTTAAAAAGTATATGTAAATAACTCACGGCTGGCACTGCAGACTCCCTGATGTATTGGGCCTCTGCTCCAGTCACAAAGTCATGAAACAGAACAACATAAGGCTGCAGGCTCACTATCTCACGTTTCATGGGTTGCAGGAGCAGGCCAGGACTGCCATTGGTGAAATAGTCACAATAAAGTCTTGGATTTTCATAATAATTCAGCTGTACACAAAGAAACACATCTAAGCATTATTAGGGTTTTTTTTCATAGAAAACTAGTGCCTATTAACACATCTGTTTCTTCATGTCTTCAATGTGCTATAACAAAATATGCTTTCCATAAAACATACAGGGCATATTTTATCAATGACAAAATACTGGAATACAACATGCCAGTGAAAAGTTGCAAGTGATTAAGTCCACCCAAATGTAACCGTGACATATATACTGCAGAAAATGAGTGTTTTTCCTCATAATCTTTCTAAGCTTTTTGGCTGACTTCCTAACAGTGCAGATATATTGGACCAGTCTCTTGACAAAGGAAAGGCATATGGGGAAAAACCACAACTGACTATAATCATAGGTTTGGATAGCCTTATGAAATGAAGTATGTTAATGTAGATTTTCCCCCTTAATTTGATTCCTCTCTACTTGCAAATATAATAGGAAAATCAAAGTTAAAGGTGAAAAAATTCTGTCTATTTTTTTTTTCCTTGTTTTTTTTTTTTAAGCTTGTATCCATAATTCAATTTAGATTGAAAAATATCCTATGTAAGGAAATGCAATATAAATGTAATAAACATACTGAAAGAAACCATTAATAATCATATAACACATTATAATCCTACCTGAGATCCCTGGGTTTGGCAGAGCTTTTCATATGTGTCTCTTGTTCTCAGGTAGGTGGTATTGGGTCTCTTTAATCCTGACTCACGACTTAGACTGGCCAAACTTTTAATTAGAAGTGTGTTATACTTCTCCACATTTAGCAGCATTCTGCTGTTTGATGGATCTTTAAGAGAAAATTACATTACATTGTACATACAGACAATGGCAGGGCAAAAAAATGTGTGCTGAGCTTTACTTCAGAATTAGACCTGACGTTTGTGAGATACAGAACGCTCTGTTTCCTAATTGCATGATTAAAAACAGCAAACCGCAAACTGTGTTAAATATTGCCAAAATTCATGACATGCTATGAATATTCCTTTACAGAATAGGTTTACCATAATGCAGCAGTTCCAAGGACAAATTGAGGGCAGAGGAGATGTTTCCTGTCTGAAGCCATTTACACAATGAGTTAATAATGTAATCCTGGAATTGAATCGATAGAAACAGTTTACTGAAATTTTAGCCATAATTAACTAAAAAAAATTTACCTTGTAGTGAGAGAATGCTAAGTAATCCAGAGCATCTTCTAATTTGCCCTTGTTTTCTGGCCTTCTGTGAACATCTCGAAAATGGTGTACTGCCTCCTCAAGCCATTGTACAGCGTGATAATAATCTTTTTCATTATAGGCTACCTGGAAAAGAGAACTATATAAAACTACTGCTAAAATTGGGGGCCCTGAAAGGGGGATGGTTATTAATCTTAAATAGCCTAAGTACACAAACCTATAGCTTCAACATTTCAAACATTACTATCCTATTTAAGCTTGATTATTCTCCAATTATACATAAATGTATGTTTTTTGTATATCTTATAATAACATATACTGATCGTTTTTCATGCTGATGCTCTTGTCCTGCACTTGTAACTTTAGATAATCTTGTGCACTTATTTTTTGCACCAAAGCCTCTGAGCTCCCATTATATCCACATGATTGTTAATGTCAGAGAACCACCAGCCACGCCTCCCTCCTGCACTCAGCACACTCACTCACCCTCTCCCTCCTACTAATCACCCACACCTGTCTCCAATCTACACTCCCCTTTATAAATATATTAATTTATATTATATATGATCATATTATATCAATAAAAAACAGCAGCAATAAGGGAATCCAAAGCAGCTGCCATACTATTTATATAGCCTACCTTTCCAACAAGGAAGCAGTCATCCCCAGAGAGAGGGATTCTTACAGATGGTTTGTAAATCTCAAGTATGTTTCCATTGCTGATCTGCTGAAAATGACCTTTCACCATTCCTTCCACTTGAAGGGCATATACATCCTGGAGTCTCATAAGCCCCTGTGCTACCCCATGCACGTCTTCTAGCTTCGGCAAATTGCTTTCTATCGTCTCATAAGAACTTCTCAGGGCTAAAAAACAAAAATAGTAAACTATTAGACAGTCAGGTGTAAATTGACAATTTTTTAATGTTACTAAACAATAACAATAAATAAACAATACTTAAAAAAAATTAACAATAAAAGTTTGTGACACTTATTTTTAATAAATAAAAATCACACTTCTCCATAAAGCAAACTGACTAATCTTTATCTTCTTCTTTCCGCTTCTCCCATTAGGGGTCGCCACAGCGGATCATCCGTCTCCATACCACCCTGTCCTCTACATCTGCCTCTATCAAACCAACTACCTGCATGTCTTCCCTCACCACATCCATTAACCTCCTCCTTGGCCTTCCTCTTTTCCTCCTTCCTGGTGGTTTCATCCTCAGCATTGTCTCCAAAACGTCCTACATGCACTGTCCCTCTAATAAACTCATTTCTAATCCTGTCCATCCTCGTTACTCCCAATGAAAATCTCAACGTCTTCAGCTCTGCTACCTCCAGCTCCACCTCCTGTCTTTTACTCAATGACACTGTCTCTAAACCATACAACATCGCAGGTCTCACCACAGTCCTATACACTTTCCCTTTCACTCTTGCAGATACTCTTCTATTACAAATCACTCCTGCCACTCTTCTCCACCCACTCCACCCTGCCTGCACTCTTTTATTCACTTCTCTAACACACTCTCCATTACTTTACACTCTTAAACCCAGGTAAATAAACTCATCCATCTTCATAACGTGGTGTGGCTGATCAACTTTATTCCCCGTAATTACTGCAGGTCTGCACATCTCCCTTATTCTCAAAAGTTGGTACCAGCAAACTTCTTCTCCATTCCTCAGGCATCCTTTCACCTTCCAAAATCTTGTTGAACAAACTGGTTAAAAACTCCACTGCCATCTCTCCTAAAAATCTCCACGCTGGTATATCTGGTCCAACCGAATTTCCACACTTCATCCTCTAAATCGCTGCTCTCATTCTTTTTTATAACTAATCCTATCCACTTCCTGCTTCACATAATTGCAACCTTCTCTCATTTTTCTCATCCATCAGCTTATCAAAATACTCCCTCCATCTTCTTAACACCCTCTCCTCACAAGTCAACACATTTTCATCGGCATTCTTTATTGCTCAAACTTGCAGCACATCCTTCCCAGCTCGGTCCCTCTGCCTGGCTACAGTCTTCCTCCTTCAGTTTCCATCAGCTCATTCTTTTTCAGTCCTCACTCTCCTCCTCTTATTATTCACCTCCAAAGCCATCCTACAGACCACCATCCAATGCTGTCTAGCTACACCAACACCTTACAGTCTCCAATTTTTATGCATTTGCTGCATAGAACATAGTCCACCTGAGTGCACCTTCCTCCACTGTTATACATCAACCCTATGATCATCCTTCTTCTTAAAATAACTATTTACCACTGCCTACCCATCACCTCCTTATCACCTCTGTTCCCTTCATCTACATGCCCATTAAAATCTGCCCCAATCACTGATCTTTCATTCCTAGGTACACCTTCTACCACTCCATCTAACTGACTCCAGAATTTTCCCTTCTTCTTCATTTCACAACCCACTTGTGGAGCATAGGCACTGATGACATTTATCATCACCCCTTCAACTTCCAGCTTCACGTTCATCAGAAACTCTCTTCACCTCCACTACACTCTTACTGTACTCTTCCTTCAGGATCACCCCTACACCATTTCTCTTTCCATCCACACCATTAAATAACATTTCAAACCCACCTCCAATGTTCTTGGCCTTACTCCCATTTTCACTTGGCCTCCTGAACACACATCATATCTACCTTTCTCCCCTCCATCATATCAGCTACCTCTCTCCCTTTACCCATCATAGTACCAACATTTAAAGTACCCACCCGAACCTCCACTCTCCTCCACTTCTCCTTTACTTGCTGTCTCTGTATACATTTTCCTCCTCTCCTTCTCCTCCTTCGGCCAACAGTAGCCCAATTTCCACCGGTACCCTGTTGGCTAACGATACCTGTGGTGGATGTTGGTATGTTGGCTTTAACCGATCCGATATGAAATTCTGGTTCGTGATCCACATATTTGATTTGGCATCTGTTTTACGCTTAATGCCCTTCCCAACGCAACCCTCCCCATTTATCTGGGCTTGGGACCGAGTGCACTGGCTTGTATAACCCTAATGGCTCGGTTGAAGCAAACTGACTATACCATATGTAAATTATATTTGAATTTAGCTAACAAAAAATTATAGGTAAAATCTTGTAAGTAGTGTTTTGCAATCTTCCTTTATATAGCCTTTGATTAAAAAAATTTGAGAAAATACATTTATATAAGCTAATCAGCCGTTTCTACACTGTTTCACCAAACCACACTTTTTTTTAACTACACCATTGGAAATTCATTGATTGTAGAGCATATACTTAATATATCACTTAATAAGTATATTTTATTTTATGTGTCATATATTTGATTTTACATGATTTTACTTAAAATTGTACTATGAGCAACTGCAACCTAATAATTTCCCTGTGGAAAAATAAAGTACTCTGAATCTGATTTGATGACATGATGATGGCTTGCACTAAAAAAAGCGTTCCTTGTAGACAAAATACCTTTGAGGTTTTCTTCAGCTTTGTTGCTGTGGATTATGTTCAACCATTCATCCTGCAATCTCTTGACAAGTGTAAATGCAGCCAAAGGATTGTCTATGGAAGCTGTTACATTGAGTGTCCCATGGTGAAATGCAGAAACCTTTGTGTAGAACCTGAAAGGTTTGGGGAATATGCTAACCTTATAATGTTTCCAAATTTCAATTTAAGAAAAACAAACACTATAAAATACAACAATACATACAATACTGAGTCTTATAATCATGTGTAAAACTTAACCATTGCCCCAAACACGTTCACTTACCTTTTAATAATTTCAAGTCTTTGAGTTTCCTGATCAAGATATTTTCCTAAATGATCTACGAGGTGTCTTTCTGATGAAATCGCTTGTTTTATGCTCCTCATTGAGGTGTAAACCTCCCCGAGAGAAGGGGACACATGAAGGATAAGCCACAGTGAGAACAACTGGAAACACCACATTTTAGAGAGCAGACTTCCCCCGAAATAAGGGGAACACACACACACACACACAACCACACACACACACACACACACACACACACACACACTTTCCAGTGACTCTCCGCCTCGTGCGTGAGTGCTGAGCCATACTTATGCAGATCTAGTATGCAGATCGTCTATATTTGCTGTTAAACGTTTAGTTATTAATATATTTCATAGTTATAGTGCACTTCTGCTACACATAACACTGTTTACTTTAAAACTAAGTACATGAGAAGTGGAATGAAGTTTCTCATTTTTTGTTGCATTTAAATTGAGCAGAGATCGCAATGCTATGCCCATGACATTATTTTTCCATGACACATGGCAATAATATTAGAAGGAACAACATTCCCATATGGAAGACATACATCAACACGTACATGATCTAAACCAGAGGGCGCAACTAAAAAATCCAATAGATGGCGCTGTGGCCTGAGAATTAGAAGGGCTATATTAATCTAATTCACTGATGCATTCAATTTCACTTCATTTTTAGAGGTTTTAACACCGTTTGAACACACATCTCCAAGCAGCTTCACAGAGATAAAGAGGTTATAAGTTTGTATAAAAGAATGTATACGTTCAGTGCCTGTAACTTTGTTCCTAACTTTATGTTTATCCCTGATGAGCGAGCCAGTGGTGACTGTGGCAAGAAAAAACTCCCTGAGATGGAATGAGGAAAAAACTTTGAGAGGAAGCAGACTAAAAAAAAACCATTCTCATCCAGGTGGCACTGAATGTCCATTAATTTTAGTTTCGTCATTGCGTGCGGTTCAGTGAAGTCCGGAGCCGTTATACTACACTGTTTATATAAATTACAGTCCAAATCCACCCTCAGTGCTACTGCATTGACAAGAATAAATGACAAAGATTCTGAATATCGACAGCAAGCAAATATAGATCACGTGATTCATCCCAGAGGGGGAAAAAAAAGCAAAGTAATCTGTCAACCTGACATCTTCATAAAACCTTAAAGCCTAACAAAACATGTTTGCTAAACAGAGCTGTGTTTAAGACTCTGTAACAAATGCAAGAGAAAATAACTTTATGTGGCCCTCAAATCAAAAGGTTTGCCCCTCCCAGTCTAAACCCATCAGTGTTGTAAGACAGTTCCCCCTCTAAGTAATTATTTAAATCTCAAAATATTTTAATTGTTTTTAATAATCACAAGGTTAGAGCTACTCTGAATAAGATGCCTTTCAGATTTGCTATGCACAAGGCTCAATTCATCATAGCTGACATTAGAATCTGTAGGAAAAATTTATAGACCTATTGGACATTAAAAGACTCATCTTGCAAAGACTCTGTGACCACTGCTGAAACCAGCAAAATTGCAGACTGAACTTTTTAAGAAGTAATGAATAAAAACATGAGGCATGACTAAGATTAAGTGTTTTGCTTACCTTGACCCTACCTTCAAATGAAAGTCTTACACTATAACTAAAGCATGATTGTCAATCATTGGTTCTGTTTGCATACAAAGCTTTTGGCCAGACAGATTCAGTTCTAATAAACTGTATATGTGTATCTTAAACTAGATTTTTATTTATATGTCGCATGGCACATGTAGTGTGTCTTAATTTTATCCTCAAGCCTAAATTGTTAAGTATAAAGTGCAGTATAGTATAAATGCTATCATCAACATTTTTAGCATGGGAGTGTGCTCAGTGTGTTCAGTGTGCTCAAATATTTAATCCTGCTTTTCGTTTTAAATTATTTCTGTCAAAGCAAAACAAAAAAAATCATCCACGTTTTTCTTTTTTTTCTAACAGAGCTTGTGACTTGAAAATAACAGAAACAACAGTGGTATGAAATACCAGATCTTAACACCCCCTTTCAAAGTTATAAAAATAAACAATGTAAGCTTAAATATTTTACATGCATATCAGATTGCTTGAGGATTATTCGGGAACACAAATTTTCATATGATACAAAACTAATCAGCCATATCGAGCACAGCATGGCAGATTTTAAAAAAAATGCAATTAGTATTAGTCAGAAATGCAATTAGTATGAATAATTTAGACAATTTTATATTACAGACTAAAATAAATATTTCATCTATGAGAACTATGAACCTCCCCCAACTGCTTTTAGAGAAGAAACCACAAGCTAAGCACACAGTGTCCAATCAAAGTTCAAAAGGACAGACAAAAGAACCATTTAGTGCAGGGTTTTTTGTAAACCCTTTTTAGGCTTAAAAGCTCTTTTGTAAACATACTAGCTGTTAAATTGATTAATCACAGGTCTTAATCTATCTTTAAGTGTGTGCATGTGTCTTTTAAACTGATAGGGCTTTTGTTGAAGTTGGCCTAAAGTAGTGTTCTCTATTTCAACTGAAGTTTTTAACTGAAGGTGTTTCATTCCAATTGACCAATTAGTTTGATTATTAACAGATTATTAGGCTGCATGTAAACACTGCTAATGACAGAATGTAAGATTGTATTCATAGCCATTGGTATTTGTTTCACCATTTTTGTCTGAAGGAGTTTGACATCTCCTGTCAAAAATATGATTCCCAGAAAGATTAAAAAAAGAAAATATAGAAACACTAACTAAAACACCCTCTTTAACATTAAATAAAAATGTTAATCTGTGGGGTGTGTAAAGAGTGCTTTGCACAGGAGTCAACACCTTTTGTTAACATTCATCATAATATGTGACCCGACTAGTAAGCACTAGTGAAACACTGTCGATTTTTCATAAGACATTTTAATAAAAAAATTATTTAAAAGAATAATCATGAGCAAAGTGAATATAGAGGGCTTGACAATATATGACCCCACTGTAAATGCAATCAGTTATACTCTATATGGCCAAAGATTTGTGGATTATTTCACTCCTTTGTGGTTCTTTAACACAACAATATATGATGTCTTTGCATACTGCACAATTACATTTTCCCTCACTGGAACTAATAGGCAAAATTCTGTTTCAGCAGAATAAAATCAAGCTTTATGAAGACGTGATTTGACACGGATGGTCTAGAGAAACTCCAATTATGATGACCTTAAAGGCAGACTGTGCCACCCTTCTTAGCCAAATTATGGTGAGCCATGTTTGTGCCAATTGTAATTGTATCGAAATAAATGACAAAATACAGCAACCAAACTTCTGTATTTTTGTATTTTTAAAGGGAGCATTAAATTTCTTCAACAATTTCATTAATTGGTCTATTTGATCTCCTTCACCATTACACTGACTCAGTTGATTACATAAAGAATATCTGATAGCAAAAGCTTTTCTCTGGGCCGAGTCATGCAAAGTGAAGACAAAATGAAAAAATAAATAAATAAAAAAAATAAATAAAGTGTACCTATGATGAAAATTACAGGACTAACATTTTTAGGGTTAAACAAAACATCACCAGACCAACTCATCGTTTTAATCACACACTAGACTTAATAATATCCCACGGAGCAGACGTCACTGATATAGATATTTTACCTCAGAGCGATGACATCACAGACCATTACCTCATACTGTTCACACTACTGTTAGAGCATATTAGCCGTGTTTTACCACATTACCGACTTGTTACGACTATTGTTCCGACCACTCAGGACAGATTCAGAAATAACCTGCCTGATTTTTGCACCTGAGCGAACTCATAGAAAACAACAAAAACAATCCCAGGTACCTTTTCAGTACAGTAGCTAAATTAACGATAAGTCAAGTACAGTATCTGAAAAATGTATTCCATCACAGTTTAGTAGTGAGGACTTTTTCACTGAAAAAATGTTAAGTGTTCAAAAAAACAATTGTGGAGGTCCAACCTCTGACAAGTCAAGTCAAGAAGCTTTTATTGTCATTTCAACCATATATAGCTGACACAGTACACAGTGAAATTAAACAACGTTCCTCCAGAACCCTGGTGCTACATACAACAACATAGAGCTACATCAAAGAAAACACAGGGCTAAGGACTAGTAAACGTCCTTGCCACATAAAGTGCATCATGTGCAACCTGGTGCAAACAGTGCAAAGACAACAAAAGACAGTGCAAGACAACACAGGACTGTGCAAAACAACACAAGACAGTGTAAGACAAATATACAAAACACAAAATAGCACCGCTAGTAAACCTGTTGTATATTGCATACTGCGGTGTGTAAATAAGTAATGTGAACATTGTAATAAACAAATATGTAAACAAAATGTCGTGCAAAAGAGCAACAGCAGCAGTTAAAAAAGATGTGCAAAAACAACATGTAAACAGTTTATTATTTAGTAATAAAGTGATGTAATATGAATGTGCTGAAGACAGGGATGTGTGAAATGAGTACGATTGTGTGTTTGAGTCCGGGTTGTACAGATCAGTCACACAATTGTGTGTGTGTGTGTGTGTGTGTGTGTGTGTGTGTGTGTGTGTGTGTGTGTGTGTGTGTGTGTGTGTGTGTGTGTGTGTGTGAGTTTCAGTTCAGTTCTGTGTTGCACAGTCTGGATGTGACGGCCCGAATGCTTCGGAACCGCTTCCCTGATGGCAGGAGGGTAAAGAGTATGTGTGACGGTTGTGTGAGGTCGTCCACAACGCTGTTGGCTTTGCGGATGCAGCGGATGGTGTAAATGTCCATGATAGAGGGGAGAGAGACTCCAAAGATCTTCTCAGCTGTCCTCACTATCTTGTGGAGGGTCTTGCAATCCGAGACAGTGCAGTTCCCAAACCAGGCAGTGATTCAGCTGCTCGAGATGCTCTCAATCGTCCCTCTGTAGAACGTGGTCAGGATATGGGGAGGGAGATTAACTTTCCTCAGCCTTCTCAGGAAGTAGAGACGCTGCTGGGCTTTTATGGTGATGGTGGTGGACAACATCTCCTGATCCAATCTCACCTAAACCTCCACAACTACACTGCTTTACATGTACAGTACAGGAAGAGCTGTATGATGTTATTACCAAAGCTAAATCAACAACATGTCTGTTAGATCCCATTCTAACTATACTAATGAAAGAAGTGTTACATACAGCTGGTGAGCCTCTTCTGAATAATATTAACTCCTCACTCATCTTTAGGTCACGTCCCTAAACCCCTCTAGTTAGCAGTTATTAATCCCCTCATTAAGAAACCTAATTTGGATCCAAACACACTATCAAATTACAGACCCATTTTAAATCTCCTATTTATGGCTAAGATTTTAGAAAATATTGTGTCCGCCCAGTTATGTTCCTACTTACAAAAAAACTATCTTTTTGAAGAGTTTCAGTCAGGTTTTAGGCCCCATCATAGCACAAAAACTGCTTTAGGTAAAATCAATAATGACCTGTTTTTAGCTTCAGACCAAGGCTACACATCTCTGTTAGTTTTGCTAGATCTTAGTGCTGCATTCGACACTAAAGATCATGATCTCCTCCTAGATCGCTTACAAAATTACATTGGCATTCAGGGACAGGCATTAAGCTGGTTTCAATCCAAGCTTCCAGGTTATCCAGGTTAATGCAAGTAAATTATAGGGTGCCACAAGGTTCAGTTCTAGGACTCCTGCTTTTCACAATATACATGCTTTCCCTGTGAAATATTATTAGAAGGCATGAGATTAGCTTCCACTGTTATGCTGATGATACCCAACTATACATCTCAGGCCATACAGGCCATACAGCTTAATTGCCTCAGATAGTTTGTCAAAGAATTAAAAGATTGGACAACTCATAACTTTCTATTATTAAATACTGATAACAGAGATGTGGCTCATTGGCCCAAAAACCAGTACACAAAAGCTCCAGCATTTCAACCTGCTTTTAGAAGGATGTACTGTAACTACTAGTTCAACAGTCAAAGACCTGTGAGTTATTTTAGAGAGCAACTTGTCTTTTGAATATCATATCAACCATATTACAAAACAGCCTTCTTCTACATTAGAAATATTGCTAAGCTAAGAAACATGTTATCTATATCTGATGCAGAGAAGCTCGTCCATGCGTTCATGACCTCCAGACAGGACCATTGTAATGCATTACTAGGTGGATGTCCTGCATCATTAATAAACAAGCCACAGTTAGTCCAGAACGCTGAAGCAAGAGTTCTCACAAGGTCGAGAAAATATGACCATATAACCCCAATCTTATCATCCCTACACTGGCTACTTGTTGAGTTTCGAATCGACCACAAACTACTGCTACTTACTTACAAAGCCCTAAATGGTTTAGCTCCCATGTATCTTTCCAGTCTTCTAACATGCTGTAATCCGTCATGCTCCCCGAGATCTCAAAACTCCTAGTAGTATCTTGTCACCCAAATTAGGATGGGTTCCCCTTTTGAGTCTGGTTCCTCTCAAGGTTTCATCCTCATAACATCTAAGGGAGTTTTTCCTTGCCACAGTCGCCATGGCTGCTGTTAAATTCTGTAAAGCTGCTTTGAGACAATGTCTGTTGTGTGCTATACAAATAAACTTAACTTGACTTAACAGATCAAATATCCCTGTAATCTCCCAAATGAAGTTTTGAAATAACCACCAGTTTGATGTTTAATACTTTGCGAATGGCTCAAAATTTTATTCTTATTTAGTTACTTGGTGTTTGGTAACGAAGGGCTACTTTGCATCAGCAACACTGACTCAATGCCAAACAAGTAATTTATAAGAAAACAACTGATGGCATCTACATTTTTAGCAACTACTTTCTAACTAATTAATAACTTGATTGTTAATCATAAATATAATAATATATTATGTGTCATGCAAGGGTATGCAAAATCACAATGCTACTAAACAGCTACTTCAATTAGGATACAATATTCGGCAATCAAATATTAGTTTATCATTCACTAGACTTTTCTCTTTGAAAGCTGGCAGCCTGAACATTTCTTACCTTCACCACCTTCTTCCATATGAAAACATCTTCTGTTCTGTCTGGCAAACTACTGAGTAGGCACCAATCCGAGCATTTTTATGTCAGCATGTAGACTTCTTACAAAGTATTTTAAAACTACAAAAATACAAAACATTAAAGTATTTTGATACAAAATACTTTAATGTTTTGTATGAAAATATGAAGCCATTTTTATCAACCCTATCGAATACAAATTACAAAAACGTATTTTATATTTGAAATACATGTACCATAAATACTGTCCACCACTGAATAAGTGAAAATTTATTTTACAGTTAAGTGGACTAAGTAATATAAGTATTATTAATAGTCTCCTATTAGTTCTTGGTTGCCAGATATACAGCACTTCTAAACTGACCCACTAGATTAATTATTTGTGAATTCATATGCAATGCACTCCAATATGGCTCCATATGTAGAACACAATTGATAGATTATACACTGAGAATGATATCTTAAATAATTTTTATTACATTTTTGTATCTTTTACATGTGTACAGAATGGCATGTTTGGCAATTAATTTTTACAACAAAATCTTACCGGTTATTATTTGTATATTTGCCCTAATTTTTCAGAACTCATTTAATAACAGCAAACAAGCATGTGTGTGCTGGGCAGAGTTAAGGCTAAATTATTAGTAAGTAACAGAACATAAGCTGGCAGTGTTATTAGTGCTATGATAAGTCAATATCATTTCTCTGTTGTACCTGTATTGTCTAATGGTTTTTCAACATCACAATCTGCAATCCTAGTATTTGATATGTCAATCAACATATTATTGATATAAATGTTGCATATAATCCACACCATAAATATTACAATTGCAAAAAAAAAAACCCATTGAAATGGAGGAAGACACATAACCAAGCACCTGTGTACCCTGTATTGTGGATCTATCTGGATAGGTAGAAATGAGTGATTGGACGCTAAAGTTTTCAGATTAGATAAAAGGTGAATAGTACAAGATTATAACATTTGTACATACATGCATTAAGTAAGCATCTGCTATCTGGTTGTAAAAAAAAGCAAACAGATCAATGCAAATTATATGTTAAGGTGGGCAGCATAGTAAATCCCTGCTCAATGTTTTTTTATTTTTTAGATAGTCACCTGAAAACTGTATAGTAAACATTTTGTAATGTTTGACAAAGATCATAGCAGTTAACGTTATACACAGTTGATTTTTTTTTATTTGCTTGTTGATGCTTGTTATTTAAAAAAAAAAAATCAGCGCTATTGCATAGATTGCTTTAATGAAAAACACCATTCTACAGACATGTAGGCATATAAAACTTCTTAAGAAAGTTTATTCTTGAGAGCAGAAGTAAACATTCATTGGATGAATAACATATATACATATCTAAAATTTTAATTATGACATTATTCTTACTAACATGGTTAAATTTCATTTTGATAGTTTAAATTATACTCCTATCCATTACAAATTATTAGATATACTTATCTGTGTTTAAACATTATATATATATATATATATATATATATATATATATATATATATATATATATATATATATATATATATATATATATATATAAATGCAGCATATATATATATATGCTTATACTGTGTCTGCCTGCCTGATGAAAAAAAACCAAATACATCATATCTTGCATTCTGTTCCCTGCATTTAATGCTCATTTTGTGATTTTTACTAATTTATGTGGCCCAATATGAGCCTTAAAACAAGGCATGCTTTTTTTTATATAACCTCTTATACTCTCATCTCTGAAGCCATAAATGAGTGGGCTGAGAAAACGTGGCAGCAGCACAAAGCAGAAGTAATTAAAAAATTGAATATGTTCCTGCATTGATTTCACATTCAGAACAATAAAGTTTTCAGTAATGGGAAATGTGAAGACCATCATGCTCAAAAGCAGCTGTAATCCATGCAACACCACAGTGTGCAGCGCTCTGGTTACAGATGCCCGGTCGTCACGCATCTTTCGAGTCTCCAGAAGGATTCGAATGTATGTAAAAAGAATGATAAGGGCCACAGCAGCTAAGAAGACTACATTCACAACTACTTTGAAGAGAATTTGAATGGGCAAGCCACTAAGAACAGCGGATTTGCAGGACAATTGGGTGGTGTAGATATCCCAGGCCGGATTCGGGCGCATTAGGATGAAATCCAATGAAGGAGTGATACAGCTGATTACCCACGTGCTCAAAGCAATCAACCAAATTCTTTCAGGCCTCCAAGAGATGGGTCGACGCAGTGGGTAGAAGATAGCCACGTAGCGTTCTAGTGACATGGCAGCTAGAATTAGTGGGCCATTCTGAAAGGTGGCAACAGAGAAAAATAGCAGTGGTGCACAGTAGATGATGGCAAGCTTCAGATTTCCCATAATGAATAAAAAGAGCAACACAGAGGAGAGTAACTGCAGTGTGTCATTGACCAACATGTAGGCAAACAGGATATAACGTGAGCTGTCCAAGAATTGCCGATGTGATGCAAATATATGCAGCATCAGCAGAATAAAGTAGAGAAAGGCACTGAACAGTGGGATCACCACACACACCTTTAGGATTATAGCTGTGGTGTCGCTGGATGTGGCATTGCCTGGGAATTCAGTCAAATTTTGCATAACGTCAAGAACTTTGCAGCCGCTGAAATTAAAAATCCATTTGAAATTATGTTAATATAAACTGTGTATAAAAACGTATTTTAAAAAGGTTTAACACATTCCTATTGATTTAAATAAGGTACTTTAGACCTGGTATAACAAAAGACAAATAGCCTAAGTGTTCTAAAACAAAGTCAGTAAATGATATTTATCTGTTAAAAAAAATAAATTAAATAAATAAATAAATTCATATCATTTTTATTTGTATTGCATGTATTTCACTTTTAACAAGGGACAGAATAAAACAGAATATTGCATGAATTCTTGATTGATTAAAATTGCATTCTTAAATACTCACCACAATCTCCGATAGCAATTAAAGAATAATTTGAGAAGGGGAGTGAAGTTATATACATTTCATCTTTGTCATATGAGGAAAAGGGTTATTCTCTAGGGATTTGCCAACATTTGTCACTAAACACCGTTTTTGTATTTAACAGCGTGTTCACGCAATTCCAGAATTTGCATATTAAGTGTATGGCATGGTTCTGTCCTTAATTGCTTACTACCGTATGTAATAAATGTATGTTTTTTATATGTCATTCTTTAAAATCACAATTGTGTAAATTGTAGCTTTGCATTATGTGTTAAATTTATGTAATTAATAAGAATGAATGCTGAATTGTGAAAAAAAACAAATATTTAGCCAGAGTGAGATCACCAATGAATAATTTAATATTTGTAATAATACACCTTATTGGTTTAAAGGCCTTATAAACCTATTGACACTCACTGGAACTTGCATCAAATAATGTGGTATGTAGTTATGAGTTAATACAGTGCATATCTAAGTAAGAGTAGCTCTGGATTTAAAATGAACTGTATATGTTAATAAAAATTTTGATAGGTTTACAATTGAACAATGGTCAGGTGTATAATATTGACCAACATTTAATGTAGTTTTTTCAATTCAACATTAGAGTTCTTTCATTCTGGATTATCTGTTATCTTTTTCTTATTGGATTATTAATAGAAACGTTTTGGTTAAAAGCAGTTTGCTCTTCAAAACTCATTTATTTGTTCTCATGATTGCTCTCTTTGCTCTCTTGTAGTGAATTGACCCTGGTGATGCTGGAGCCAGAATAACAGCAATGTAACGTAACTGGCACTTGTTAGTTAAACATGTCAACATGTTAAACGTTTTTAAATCCTATGTGGCCAATTATATGTTGTAAGAAGCCAAGCAGGTTCTGAATTATGAAACACATTCTCTAGCACAAGAAAATGTTTTATTACATGTTATTTGGGAAAGCATTGATGTATAAATGTGGCTGTGGGACACTTGGTCACAAGAGACCTAATTCACTGTGTTTCAACTAATTCAAATCTGTTTCCTTTGGTAATTACACTGAAGCAAAATAAAAATAAAGGAGCAAAATGCTTTGGTGCTGATTAGGCCACAGGGAGCATCACCTCACACTGCTAATTACTTAATCATGTCTTTATTTTGTAAACACGCTAATGTTTGTCCAGAAATTCATTATATTAATTTCACTGGTGTTAGGATTCTTTAGTAATTTAAGCATACTTAATACACTATTAGACTGTAAAATATTTTTTTTTAATTTTGTTAAGAGTAGTGCAGGGATTCATTTTTGATAGAGGCTACAAAGTTAGTAAGCTGATTTATACATCTATTTGGGGCCTGTTACAGAAACAAAATGGACTTGAGATACATTCATACACCATCATAATGCATTGCACACATTTTATCAAAATCAAATCAAAATCTTAGCACACACTTTATTTGAACACCTGAGCCTAAATATTTGAGTAGAAAAAACAGATATGAAAGAAAATCAGAGAAACCACAACAAGGAAACACAAGATATGGGATATAGAAATACCTCTCACAACCAACCCTAACTCTTATCAAAAGGTACTGAATTGTGCAAATTCACCATTAATACAGTACCACATGACCATGGCGCTTGTCGAGAAAAATGTTTGAATTAACCTTATCTAGAGTGTGTTTTAATCCAACTAATATCCATCCAATAAATTTACCTAATAATTAGTATAGAACCTATTAGATACAATAGAAGCAGCTTGATTAAAACCTATTTTAGCGATTAGATTTTAATAAATAGAGTAGAGTAGGGTCTGACTGGTGTTATGAGTGTGTTGGATAGACAAGAAAGAACAACATACAAGGCTTAAGCATGTTTATTGTGCAGAGAAGAGGTGAGATTTACGATGCTGTTAGTGAAGAATGCTCCTAAGAGATGTCCCAGGATGTCTGAGAGCAGGAGGAAGCGGTGCCTGGCTGTACCAGAGGGGGTGAAAGTTGTATACACATTATTTTCTTAAGTGACATAGAGAAAAGGCAGTAAATAAGGGTAATGGGGGAACAGGAAAACCCAAATATGGAATCACAGTTAGGGGACTTTGCTAGGATGAAGAAAATAGAAAAAAGTAAAGGTGTCATGTAACACCAGGGTATAAGAATGAGTGTGTGCAAAGTGTGTGCGCGCTTGATCATTTTGATGTGATGAAGTGACCACCTTCTATGGGCTCATCAGAACGTGTCTGGAATAAATAAGTTTTTACTCATTCTCATCCAAGACTGAAGATTTTTCATTGGCTTTTAAGGTCCATTTCATTGTATTTTATTAGGTTAAGAGTGCTACATTGGTAATTAACTGAAACAAAGAATCCACCCATGATGTGTCTGCTCAGAGACGGGTTCTGAGTTCCGACACTCTGTCAGGATGAAGAAAAAGCTCATGCTTCTCACATTGCAGCACAATTAAATTATTCTCTACATAATTCCTTTTCATTATTTTTGCTTTTCATATTTTTTATGCTTAATGGCATATGTACAAATGTAATGATAATGTTATGGTTGACATTTTCATTAACTTGGATTCAGCCCTTCAGCTGTAGATTTGTGTGTGTTCTTGGGATCACTGCCTGTTACATGACCCAGTTTTAAATATTTGTCAATTTAACTCTAGAATAGTTTGGTATACTGGTTCATGGCCAACTCAGTGATTCCAAGGTGCCCAGGTCATTTGGCAGCTAAACGAGCCCAGATCAATACTCCTTCACCACCACCACTTTAATTTTTAACATGTTAACTGAGGCTTGTTGAGACAGATGTAACTTTCCTTGAGCATCCTTGGGGTGAACCTTTGGACGTCCACTCCTTATAATATTGGCAAATCTCTTGTTCTCCACTTATGAATAATCATTGTCCCTGTAGAATGATGGACAATTGCTGATGATCAAATAATCAAAGTCATTTGATTAGCAGAACCTGGCTGCTCTTAACTGCTACAGAATCAGAAGGGGTGTACTTTGCTTTTCCTATGTGGCTTCTCCAGTTTTGTTTTTTTTTTGTAAAATAAATAAATATAGTGTAATATATCTTGTGTTTTTCATTTGTGTTGTGTCTCTGATCAGGGTTGTATTTCCTTGATTGTATTCCTCTACCATATTGCAGCTTTTGTTATAGATCTTCTGTAGCAGTATGCAGCTTCGCAGTGACTGCTAAGAGAAGATCTCTCACACCTACTATTAAACATTGTGGTGGAAGCTTAATAGTTTGGAGTTGTTTTGGATCAAGCAAGGTTGGAGACTGTAAACTAAATCAACAATGCCAATTTATTTATTTTTTATTAACAAATGTATAAAGATTATGCAATATGTTTTTTTCTACCCATCCATTTGAGGCATTTGAGGCATTTGGGGATATCTCACCATATCAAATCCCACATGTCCAGCAGACTATGTTTTGGCTTTTTTTGGCCATAAAGCATTGCATAAATTCACACCTTACTTAGATGCCCAGTGGCAGTGGCTTCTTATTTTATCCTTCTACCAAATCAGCCACAGTCTTAATGATCACTGAAGTGATACACACTAATTACACCTGCTTAGTTGTTGTGTAAACAATCACCACACTTTTCATGTTAAATTTGGAACAAAGTTCAATAAAATTCAACATAGAGCAACATCTGGCCCATTACATGCAAAAATAAGTTACCTAGAAAACATCAAAAAATCCCGCCCAGTTCTGAAAGAAGATATTTAAAGAGAATAACCTGTATTAGAATGATGGGAAAAGAATAGTATGGATAATTAAATGGATGGCTTATGATCTACAGCATACTACAATGCATGGTGGAGGCAGTGTTATGGCATGGGCATGTGTGGCTGCCAGTGAAACTACATCAATGGTGTTTATTCATGTAATAGAAATATGAAAGATTATTAAGATGGATTATTAATTGTATAGAGATATATTTTCTGCTGATAAAACTGATAGGACTGACCTTCATAGTTTAATGACCAAAATGTACAGTAAAAGCAACCAAAGGCAAAGATATATTCTCAAATGTAGCCAGACCTCAACCCAACTAAACATGCATTTCACTTACTGAAGTAAAACTGAAGGCAGAATAAACCGCGATTTTAAGCTGATGTTAGTCTTTGACTTTGAATAAAGGTGTTTTTATAAGTACTTCTGTTAGCAGCTCTTGATACGGCCGTCTGTCAAAAGCCATAAATGTATATGTAAATGAGGAAAAAGGATTAGGATTAAGTAGTGATAAAAATTAATAAGATGTTATTTATAAGTATAAGTTTGTCCCTCATGAGCAAGCCGGTGGGAACTGTGGCAAGGAAAAACTCCCCGAGATGGCAGAAGGAAGAAACCTTTAGGGGAACCAGACTCAAGAGGGAACCCATCCTCATCTGGGTTGCATTGAATGTCCATTTATTACAGATAAATGATGTAGCGGGGTACAGTAATCAGAAGCCAATTGTATTCCTGAGTCAGTGTAGCAGACCGCTGACATCAACCACAGTCCAAATCCATCCTCCAAGCTCCCGCTCCCACTCCGGAATGCCATGAAACCACGCAAAGCGTAGAAGAAGTTATTCAGGCATGTGGCCCAGTCTAATCTGCACTAAATGGACACATATTGCAGTCTTATTATATACATCAATTATTAGTGGACATGGATATGCCTGGTGAGAATACCATGCTGGCGTTGAAATGGCCATGATGTCACAAGATTTGGAATTCTCTAAGCAAATAAAACAGCGAGATAAACTAACCCCTAAAAGAGCATAGGTGTTAAACATAGCCTAACGGATAGTATAATTCTATATTATATTTCAGACTGTAGAAAGGACGTTACTCATAATCTCACACTCCGGTCATGTTAGTTCTCACTCTCCAGTGTTCTGTGTTGTTTTAAAAAATTACACTCTTGATATCACACAAATGAGAATGGGTTCCCTTTTGAGTCTGGTTCCTCTCAAGGTTTATTCCTTTTATCATCTAAGGAAGTTTTTCCTTGCCACAGTCGCCATGGCTGCTCATCAGGGATAAATATACATCATTCACCTTAACTGTTAAATTCTGTTTAAATTCAAAGCTGCTTTAAGACAATGTCTGTTGTGAAAAGCACTATAGAAATAAACTTAACTTCACTTGACTTATATTGTAGCATGAACCCGTGTTCCCTACTTCTTAATTATTAACTGAATCTTTTGGGGTTTGGTTAAGTGGTGTTTGTTCTGTATGGCAAACAAAAAAGACACGTTTCCTCATTTACTTTCAGACATGCGTCACTGATGTGGATAGCAAGCTAAGTTGCATTTGATAATCAGTTTGCTGTAGTGCATTGAACCTACTGATAGACACTAAAGCCAGAATAGTGTCCATGCAATTGAATCTACTTACATAAGAAGGCCATTATTTGACAATACACATTCTGAGGCCTTAAAGGTAAGACATTGCAGCTCTTATTTGTTAATTACGGAAAAAAAGTTCTCAAATCCTATGTGTCTAATTATAAGTTTTGAAAGACAAGAAGGTTCTAAATTATTAAACATATTCATTAATACAAGTGAAATGGAAAATACACTTTGTCACATGAGAACAAATGCATCAGCATCTGTTTCCCTTGGTAGTTAAACTAAAGCAATATGAAAGCAAAAACAATTCCATTAATGAGTTCTGGTTTAGATTAGGCTACAGGGAGATGTCCCCACATATCTAATGAACAGATTTTGTAAACATGCTGATGTAATATTTATCCACATAGCATTTATTTTATACATAATACAGATTATTTTGGAAAATACGAAACACACACACACACACACACACACACACACAAACACACACACACGTGTAAATATATTTACACAATACATTTTATATCAATTTTTATATAAAATTTTATATAAGTGAATTATGTGTATTAATCCCTAAGCAACTGACTGTGGCAAGGAAAAACTCCCTTAGATGGCATGAGGAAGAAACTTTGAGAGGAACCAGACTCAAAAGGGGAACCCATCCTCATTTGGGTGATATCAAGAGTGTGATTATAAGTGTTATAAAATATCATATAAAAAATATAAAACCTTTACAAAATTAAAAGCCTTTAAATGTTCAAAGAAGTCCAATGTCCAAACTCTACATGAAGTGGGATCTAAATAGTGCTGGTACATCTCTAGGATGTTTGCCTCATGATGAGCCTCTTGAAGTACTTCATGATGATAGGAGAGGGTGCAACGGGACGGTATTCACTGAGGCAGGACACAGATGGTTTCTTCGGCAGGGGGACGATGGTCGTTGTTTTGAAGCACTTTGGGACAGCAGTGATGCTCAGAGAGATGTTGAAGATGTCGGTGAGAACATCTGCCAGTTGGGCTGCACATCTTCTGAGCACTCTGCCAGGAATGTTAAGTGGTCCTGCAGCTTTGATTGGGTTGATTATGCTTAAAGCTTTCCTCACATCAGCAGTGGAGAGCCAAAGCACCTGGTTGTTGGAAGGAAGGGTCTTCCGAGCTGTCACGTCGTTCTGCACTTCAAAACGGGCGTAGAAGCTGTTCTAGAAGGGAACCATCACTGTCACAGGCAGGTTATGATGTCCTGTAGTTGGTGATGGCTTCAATGCCCAGCCACATATGACATGTGTCACTGCTGTCAGTAAAGTGTTTGTGGATACTCACACTTTGCCTCTCTGATGGCCTGGGACAGTTTGGCCCTCGCTGTTCTTAGGGCCGCCCTGTTGTCTGCCCTGAATACAGAGTCTCGGGTCTTCAGGAGTGCATGCAAGTCTCCAGTTATCCACGCGTTCTGGTTGGGGCATAAGATAATGATCTTAGAGACGGTGACATCATTAATGCACTTGCTGATGTAGCTGGTTCCTGACGATGTGTACTCCTCTAAGTTGGTGAAGTTGCAGTTGGTTGCAGCCTTTCTAAACATGTCTCAGTCAGTAAATTCAAAGCTATAGTTTCGAATGCAGCGATAAGATTTAGTTAAACTATCAGAGAGATGCAGCCTTGGTCTGAAGATTTTAACTATAACAATTTCTGTGCTATAATGGGGCCTAAAACCTGACTGAAACTCTTGAAAGATATTGTTTTCTTGTAAAAAGGAACATAACTGAGCAGGCAAAATATTTTATTTAGCTTAGACTTGTTTACGAGATGCTGTCAGAGGTTGGACCTCCATGATTTTGTTTCTGTGACGAAATTCATAAAGTCCTCACTACTAAACTGTAATGGAATACTCTTTTCAGATATCTAATTTGTTGTTGATCTAGCACCTGTACTAAAAAGGAACCTGGGATTGTTAAGGTTGTTTTCTGTGAGTTTGTTTAGATGTTTGACCCTAGCAGTGTTTAGCGCCTGTCTGTAGCTGAGCATACTGTCTTTATATACAAAACTAAATACCTCATTTAGTTTTTCTCTATATTCTCTCCAGGTTATTGGCTGTTCTCTTAAGGGCATGAGTATGGCTATCAAGCAATGGTGCTGGTGTTTTTTCTCTAACCTTTTTTAATCGGATAGGGGTAATGTGTCTAATGTGCTACTTGTTTTTCTGTCGTTAGTATTCAGAACAAAAGTCCTACTTAAAAAAAGTCCTAGTTAATAATGTTGCGACATGGCTAACCTGCTCTACAGTATGTGTACAGTTAAATTCAATTCAATTCAATTCATTTTTATTTGTATAGCGCTTTTAACAATAAACATTGTCTCAAAGCAGCTTTACACAGATAATGTGGTGATTAAACGTAAATATGTTCTTTGTAAGTATGTTTGTCCCTGATGAGCAACTGTGGCAAGGAAAAACTCCCCGAGATGGCATAAGGAAGAAATCTTGAGAGGAACCAGACTCAAGAGGGAACCCATCCTCATCTGGGTTGCACCAAATGTCCATTTGAAGCAGATATACAATGTTGCGGGGTACAGTGATGATGATCAGAAGCTAACTGTATTCCTGAGTCAGTGTAGCAGACTGTTGACATTAACTACAGTCCAATCCGTCCTCAAAGCGCCCGTTCTTACTCCGGAATTACATGGAACCACCCAAGGTGTTGATGACAGAAAGTCCCAAGCTGCACAGAAGTGTAAAGATCCACGGAGGGAAGAGGGGCAGGAACAGTGGTCACTGGAGAGAGAGAGAGAGAGAGAGAGAGAGAGAGAGAGAGAGAGAGAGAGAAGAGGGTGACGGGAAGAGAAGGATATGGATTATTAAGTGTCCCTATTGGTGTGTGAAAGTTAATGTCACTGTGCAGTTTGGACTCTGGCAAGACTCGCTATGGCAGCAAAACTAAAATGGAGAACCAGAAGGTAACACAGACATGAGGATCTCTGGGATAAGAGATGACCCACCACACCACCGTCAACAAACCCGAGTGAACGTGTGAATGTGAGGGGACGACAGCAAACAAATATACCAGTTCACCAAACACTCTATATCCATGCTCCCTCCAGATCTGAGCCTTTACCTAAGAAAAATCTACTGATAAAAGACTTGACTAAAAAAAAAAGTTTTCAACCTCGACTTGAACACTGAGACTGTGTCTGAGTCCCGAACACTGGTTGGAAGGCTGTTCCATAAGGAAAGACTCGGGTCAATAATCACACAAAGGTCTTTGACCGCCGTACATGCTGAAACAGAAACACCATCCAGAGATGCTACGTAATCGGAAAGTTTACTTCTAGCTGCATGTGGTCCTAGTAAAAGTACTTCCGTCTTATCTGAGTTGAGCAGAAGAAAGTTATTAAGCATCCACTGTCTAATGTCCTTAACACACTTCTCAACACTGTTTAGCTGATCTCTCTCATCTGGCTTTGCTGAATATACAGAAAATATACAGCTGTGTGTCATCAGCATAGCAATGAAAGAGAATCCCATGTTTATGAATGATTTCACCAAGAGGCAGCATATATAAAGAGAAAAGCAGTGGGCCTAAGACAGATCCTTGAGGAACACCAAACTTTACCTCATAGAGTGTGGAGAACTCACCATTTACATCAACAAACTGATAGCGATCAGTCAAATAAGACCTGAGCCAAGAGAGAGCTGTTCCCTTTATTCCAACAATGTTCTCAAGTCTAGCAAGTAGTATAGTGTGATCAATGGTGTCAAAAGCTGCACTAAGGTCGAGCAAAACAAGTAAGGAGACAAAACCCTGATCAGAGGCCAAGAACAGGTCATTTACCACCTTAACTATCCTGACTGATACATTTCAAAAATGTTATTCATAAGTAGGTGTGAGCATAACTGCTGTGCTACAACCTTTTCTAAAATTTTGCATATAAAGGGGAGATTTGATATTGGTCTGTAGTTGGACAACTGACATGGGTCAAGGTCAGGTTTCCTAATAAGGGGGTGGATAACTGCCAGTTTGAAGGATTTAGGTACATAACCAGTGCTAATGGAAGAGTTTATTATTTTTAAAACAGGTTCAATTACCTCTGAATGCAGGTTGATGATTTTGATGAGGAAATTAATGAAATTAAGTCATTCTCATGAATAGGAGTGAAGCTTTGTAGTTGATTGTCTGTTATAATTACGCTGCTGTCTACAGGGTTAGTTGTGAAATAATTTGAATTTATATTAACCGTCTGGATTTCTTGCCTGATGTTTTCAATTTTATTATTAAAAAAGTTCATGAAATCATTACTACCTATTGATGGTGTGCATGTTAGCGCAGTGCTTTTATTCCCTGTTAATTTCGCTACCGTGCTGAATAAAAATCTAGGATTATGCTTGTTATTTTCTATGAGGGTGGAGAAATATGCTGATCTAGCAGCACTAAGAGATTTTCTATAATTTAAGAGGCTCTTCTTCCATGCTATTTAAAATACTGTTAATTTTGTTTGACGCCATTTACGTTCTAATTTTCGAGTTTACAGTAGTGTGTACAGTATGAAGTAATGATCTGTGATATCATCACACTGAGGAAAAGTAGCTATATCAGTGACGTCTGCTCCATGGCATATTATTAAGTCTAGTGTGTGATAAAAACAATGATTTGGTCTAGTGATGTTTTGTTTAACCTCAATGGAGTTTAATTAGTCTTAAATGTATAATCCGAGGGCATAATTTTAATATTCTATGTAAATATTAAAGTTTCCTCCAAGCAGCACTTAATCAAAATTGACCAAAATGTTTGAAAGAAAATGAGCAATGTCTTGAAGAAAATCAACATGGGGCCCTGGGGGTCCATACACGGTGGCTAGAGTGAGAGATAGTAGGAGTTTTCCGTGCATGTCTGAAAGTACAACATCGAGAACAAGCACTTGAAATAATGTAAACCAGAATCCTAATCTCTTCCTAACATTAATAAGGGTACGATGAATTTTCTTTTTTAACTGTAATAAGATAATTTCTTGATCTTCTTCTTCTACTCTTCTTTCAGCTTCTCCCATTAGGGGTCGCCACAGCGGATCATCCATCTTCGTACCCCCCCTGTCCTCCACATCTGCCTCTTTTAACCCAACTACCTTTCTTCACCACATCCATAAACTGCCTCCTTGGTTTTCCTCTTTTCCCTTATTCTGGTGGCTCCATCCTCAGCATTCTCCTACCCCATGTCCCTCCTCTGAGCATGTCCAAACTATCCCAATTGCGCCTGCCTCACCTTGTCTCCAAAATGTCCTACATGCGCTGACCCTCTAATAAAATCATTTCTAATCCTGTCCATCCTTGTCACTCCCAACGAAAACCTCAACATCTTCTCACTGACACTGTCTCTTAAACATAAAACATAGCAGGTCTCACCACAGTCCTATTAACTTTCCCTTTCACTCTCACAGATACCCTTCTATCACAAATCACTCCTGCCACTCTTCTCCACCCATTCCACCCTGCCTGCACTCTTTTCTTCACTTCTCTAACCCACTCTTCATTACTTTGCACTGTTGACCCCAGGTACCTGAACTGCTCCACCTCCACCACCTCTTCTCCCTGCAACCGCACCACTCCACTGCCCTCCCTCTCATTCACACACATGTACTCTGTCTTACTCTTACTGACTTTCATTCCCCTTCCCTCCAGCACGTACCTCCACCTCTCCAGGCTCTTCTAAACCTGCTCCCTACTCTCACCACAAATAACAAAATCATCCACAAACATCATAGTCCATGGGGACTCCGGTCTGACCTTGTCCGTCAACCGGTCCATCACCACTGAAAACAGGAAAGGGCTCAGAGCCAATCCTTGATGCAGTCCAACCTACACTTTGAACCAGTCTGTCGTTCCTACTGCACACTTTAATGCTGTCACACTGTCTCCATACAGTATTGAGGGGTCTAGGGGTATGTTAAAAAAAATAGCAGTGTGGCATTCAATCACTGAGGTCATCAATTTTGTGAAAAAACAGGTGTGAATCAGGTGGCCCCTATTTAAGGATGAAGCCAGCACTTGTTGAACATGCATTTGAAAGCCTGAGGAAAATGGGTAGTTCAAGACATTGTTCAGAAGAACAGCGTACTTTGATTAAAAAGTTGATTGGAGAGGGGAAAACCTATAAAGAGGTGCAAAAAATTATAGGCTGTTTAGCTAAAATGATCTCCACTGCCTTAAAATGGAAAGCAAAACCAGAGAGACGTGGAAGAAAACGGAAGACAACCATCAAAATAAATCGAAGAATAACCAGAATGGCAAAGGCTCAGCCAATGAGCTCCAGGATGATCAAAGACAGCCTGGAGTTACCTGTAAGTACTGTGACAGTTAGACGACGTCTGTGTGAAGCTAATCTATTTTCAAGAATCCCCCGCAAAGTCCCTCTGTTAAAAAAAAGGCATGTGGAGAAGAGGTTACAATTTGCCAAAGAACACATCAACTGGCCTAAAGAGAAATGAAGGAACATTTTGTGGACTGATGAGAGTAAAATTTTTCTTTTTGGGTCCAAGGGCTACAGACAGTTTGTGAGACGACCCCCACACTCTGAATTCAAGCCACAGTACACAGTGAAGAGAGTGAAGCATGGTGGTGCAAGCATCATGATATGGGCATGTTTCTCCTACTATGGTGTTGGGCCTATTTATCGCATAACAGGGATCATGGATCAGTTTGCATATGTCAAAATACTTGAAGAGGTCATGTTGCCTTATGCTGAAGAGGACATGCCCTTGAAATGGTTGTTTCAACAAGACAATGACCCCAAACACACTAGTAAACGAGCAAAGTCTTGGTTCCAAACCAACAAAATTAATGTTATGGAGTGGCCAGCCCAATCCCCGGACCTTAATCCAATCGAGAACTTGTGGGGTGATATCAAAAATGCTGTTTCTGAAGCAAAACCAAGAAATGTAAATGAATTGTGGAATGTTGTTAAAGAATCATGGAGTGGAATAACAGCTGAGAGGTGCCACAAGTTGGTTGACTCCATGCCACACAGATGTGAAGCAGTTTTAAAAAACTGTGGTCATACAACTAAATATTAGTTTAGTGATTTACAGAATTGCTAAATCCTAGAAACAAAAATGTTTGTACAAAATAGTTTTGAGTTTGTACAGTCAACGGCATACACTGCTATTTTTTTAAACACACCCCTTTCAACTAATTGCCCAATTGGCACAGCCTTAAGAGCGTGCATATCATGAATGCTGGGTCTTGTTTGTTTTCTGAGAATTTACTGCACCAACTGGTAACTTGTTTGCCACGTAGCAATAAAAAATATACTAAAAACCTGGATTATTCTGGTTAGTCACATTGTACTGCTATTATTTTGAACAATACTGTACATGTCCTGCACCACCTTCACATACTTCTCTGACACACCTCATACAGTACCACAACTCCTCTCTTGGCACCCTGTCGTACGCTTTCTCTGAATCCACAAACACACAATGCTACTCCCTCTAACCTTCTCTATACTTCTCCATCAACATTCTCAAAGCAAATAATGCATCTGTGGTGCTCTTTCTCGACATAAAACCATACTGTTGATCACAGATGGTCACCTCTTCTCTCAGCCTGGCTTCCACTACTCTTTCCCATAACTTCATGGTGTGACTGATCAACTTGATTCCCCTGTAGTTACTGCAGGTCTGCACATCCCCCTTATTCTTAAATGCATCTGTGGTGCACATTCCTTCTCCATTCCTCAGGCATCCTCTCACCTTCCAAAATCCTGTTAAACAATCTTGTTAAAAACTCCCATTTCACCTAAAAAATCTCCATGCTTCTACCAGTATGTCATCTGGTCCAACTGACTTTTCACTCTTCATCCTCTTAATAGCTGCTTTCACTTCCTCCTTACTAATTTTATCCACTTCCTGCTTCATCAACTCCACACCATCCAATCTTTCCTCGCTCTCATTTTGTATCCAACCTCTCATACATCTCCTCATATGCCTTTTCTTTGGCTTTCGCCACATCCCTCTTTACCTGATGCCACATCTCCTTGTACTCCTGCCTACTGCCTACTACAAAATCTACCACCATCTGTTCTTCCACATTCCTTTCCTCAAAGCCATACCTACCCATCACCTCCTCATCACCTCTGTTCCCTTCACCTACATGCCCATTGAAATCCACCCCAATCACTTATCACTCACAGGTTCACCTTCTACCACTTCATCCAACTCACTCCACAATTCCAAATTTCCTTCTCCTCCATCTCACAGCCGACTTGTGGAGCATAAGCACTGATGACATTTATCATCATCCCTTCAACTTCCATCTTCATGATAATCACCCTATCAGAAACTCTCTTTACCTCCACTACACACTTACTGTACTCTTCCTTCAGAATAACCCATACACAATTTCTCTTTCCATCCACACCATTATAGAACAGTTTAAACCCACCTCCAATGTTCCTGGTCTTTCTCCCTTTCCACTTGGACTCCTGAACACACAACATATCTACCTTTCTCCTCTCCATCATATCAGCTACCTCTTTCCCTTTACCAGTCATAGTAGCAACATTTAAAGTACCAACCAGAACATCCACTCTCTAATACTTCTCCTTTCCCTGCTGTCTAGATAAACGTCTTCCTCCTCTTCTTCTCCTCCTTCGGCCAACAGTAGCCCATTTTCCACTGGTACCCTGTTAGCTAACGATACCTGTTGCGGTCATTGTTAAGTATGGATTTCCCTTTCGTGATCCACATATTTGATTTGGCACATGTTTTACGCTGGATGTCCTTCCTAACACAACCCTCCCATTTACCCGGGCTTGGGACCGGCACTAAGAGTGCACTGGCTTGTAAAACCCTAATGGCTGAGTTAATTTCTTGATCTTGTACTGTATTAATTTAGTCTTACTATATGGGGAATAGACACGGTTTCTATTAAATGGGCTATATGTGTACTTGTAACGATTTGGTTTGTTGTAAAACAGCAATCATAATTGTGAATTGCATGATGTCTTACCAGTCAGATGGTGTGTAGCATCCTGGAGAAGTTGTCTGATGGGACTGGTGCTCCAATTCTGCTGGGGTGCAGGCCATCACTGGAGAAAAACCTGGGAAGCTCCCAATAAACAATCCAGTTATCAAGAAAGTGAAGTTTGTGTTCTCGACACCATGATGGTACCTATTAATTTAAAGCAAAAAGTAAACTGAACCTCTCAATTCCTCACTAGTATGTGGGAAGTGGTCCTGACACTATGATCCTTGTCTTGTGTGATGTGCTGTGTACCTTCTCAACCAGAATCCTGAAGTCCCTAATAAATGTAATTCCTGTTAAGCTTCGTTACAATAACGTACCAAATAAAATTGGCATTAGAATTTGCTACATAATTTGTCATGAAAAAGTTTAGTTTTTTTAGCAATATTTTAATAATATTTTAATTATTCGTTAAGAAATGTCAGAAATTGGGGACAGACTTAGGGACATATGTGTTGCGGGCACTCAGGATAAAGTACTTTAATAAAAGCAACTGATGACCTATTAATCAAAACACAAGGCATCCAACTGGGACAAAAAGACTGGACAATATATACACAAATATGGCATATGTATTCAGGCTTCTTCCTGCTCTGTCAACTACCTATTTCTTACTATTTCTTTTCTACAAACCCATTATCAGCAAGACAAGGTTAAAAGAATAGAATTTATTCTAGTCTTCTCTGAGACTGTACTTGCCCCAAGACCTTTACAGGTGTTCACCTTTTGTGACAACTCTTGCCAGCAACATATATATATATATATATATATATATATATATATATATAATATATATATATATATATATATGTATATATATATATATATATATATATATATATATATTATATATATATATATATATATATATAGAGAGAGAGAGAGAGAGAGAGAGAGAGAGAGAGAGAGAGAAATAGTCATACATTACTCTGTAAGCTTTTTAATTTAACAAATACAAATGGCAAATCATTTAAATCATGCTTTCTTATACAACTGTGACTTTTGTTTTGTCTTTAGATAAAGCATTGAAATTACTATAAACTGCCAGATGATATATAAAGTAATGAGTAGTGGGGTTACTGTTTTATGAAGTTCCTTAATGGGTAATCCCAGTTAAATTTTTAAGTAAAAATTAGAAAGTAAGTAATAATCAATCATTAGTAATTTGAAAAAAATAAATATTTTTACCATAACACTGGTTACATGTTACAGAGAATAAATACAATTTAGTGTTCGGGACTCAGACACAGTCTTAGTGTTTAAGTCAAGTCTGAAAACATATTTATTTCATTCAAGTCATTTATCAGTAGATTCTTCTTAAGTAAAGCAGCATATATGGAGAACTGGGATATTTGTATGCTGTTGTCACCTCACTCTCACACGTTCACTCAGGTTTGTTGACAGTGGTGTGGTGGCGTCTCTTATCCCAGAGATCCCTCATGTCTGTTACCCTCTGGTTCTCCCTTTTAGTTATGCTGCCATAGCGAGTATTCATACAACAAGGACACATAATAATCCATATCCTTCCCTCTCTCTCTCTCTCTCTCTCTCTCTCTCTCTCTCTCTCTCTCTCTCTCTCTTTTTCGTTCGAGTTAAACATGTTCCTAAGGTTCCAGTGACCACTGTTCCTGCCCCTCTTCCCTCCTCGGATTTGCCCACTTTGTCCTGGCCTGCCTCTGAATAGTGTTCTCTTTGGAAAACAGTTGTTAGCAAACATGAATGAGTGAATGATTTTGTTTGAGCTTTAAAAAAAAAATTATAAAAACCAAATCATCAATTACTGGGTCATTGTTGGCAAAAGTTTCAGCATGCAAGATAATTTTAGCTGTATAGTTAACTTAAAGTTAAAAACATGACAGTGATCATTTAAAACCTAGCAAATCATGTGATTTACATACTGATCAGTTTAGAGTGCTCATAACAAACACACTATCAACAATTTTCCTTTTTTGCATGCTTCATATAATCGTATGCAAATACATCTTCTTCAAGCCTCACCGTTGCCCACCCCCTCACCTTCTGTTTACCCAATCTTACATATTAATGATCAGTAATTGCATATTATAATGAGTATGTCAAACCTATATATATGTTTTTGCACAGAGTTCCTTATCCAGGAAACCCTTATTACAGCTACAGGTAATGCATAAAAAAATGAGCTGCATTCACATCTTTATCCACATCTATTAGTAAATGTTTTTGGTATCATCTGTTGTATTTTTAAAAAATGTATCACTTATGATTATTAATTATTTGTATAATCTCTATAATCTCTACAAATTATAGATTGTATAATTTTAACTATAATATAATTATAGTTAAAATTATAATTAAATAGTCTATACTATTTAATAATTTTTGTACAATTTTTATGCCAGTTGTAATTACATGGCCATGTTTTTCCCTAGATATGTGTCCAGAGGAGTGTAACAGCAGTCATCATTTGCAACTGGTCCAGTCAGGTTCACTACGGCTGAATATATCAATGGCCTTAACCCAGATCTTTGTGTGGCCATTTATCTATATCAACATCCTCATGATTCTAACCTTCTTCAGAAAACAATCTTTCAGAACTGAAACACGCTATATACTGTTTGCCTATACCTTATTTGTAGATTTGATTTTTCTTATTCTGACAGATTTTGTAATATTTCTCTCTTACAGCTATATACTGATGCCCATGGCATTCTGTATTCCCATTTGCATGCTCATGGAAACACTAACAACGTGCACACCACTAACTATCACTGCAATGTGCGTCGAACGTTACGTGGCCATTTGCATGCCACTGAGACATAGTGCTATCTCTACTGTCCACAGGACCCTTACAGTTATTCTAATCATTTGGATCACATGTTTCGTTAAGCCATTTGTGGATTTGTTGATCCTTGTTACAACTGCCTCGAAAGAATACATGTCTCAATTTACCTTCTGTCATTATGAAATCATGATGCCAGATAGCTCGCACCGCTTAATAAGAGGTATTCTACATTTTTTTGGTTTTACACTAGTTTTACTTGTTGAGATATTTTGCTATGTTATGATTATGATCTCTGCCCGAGCAGCCTCTGTTAACAAGAACTTAGCAGTCAAAGGTCTGCGCACCATCACATTGCATATGCTTCAGCTTACCCTCTGTACAACTGAAATTATTTGTCCCTATATTGAAGCACTAATCATTGAGCTGGATATCCAGGTATATTTGTCAGTACGATTTTTTAACTTCATAATGTTCACTGTCATTGCAAGGGCAGTCAGTCCATTTGTTTACGGCCTAAGAGATGAACAGTTTTATGCTACCCTATTGTACTTTGTCAGATGTAGACAAAATCATGTTTCATCTGAGAGAGTCTCAAATCCAAAGAAAAAATTTATTAATAAATAAAAGAAAAAGTTATTAGCATAATATATATTTTCTTCATATACACACACACACACACACACACACACACACACACACACACACACACACACACACACACACACACACACTTTGATATTGTCTGGTTTTACAGACATTAGGAAATTTTATATTATACATTACGTGAATGGCTTTTAACAATTTTAGGCTATAAAACATTATGAAATTAATTCATTTAGCCATTTCTTTATAATCAAGTCAAGAGTAACACACGGTGACACACGGCTGATTTTGATTGTTTGCTTGAATACCATAGAATGCTCAATCTTACGAATTTAATGTACAAACAAATTAATTAGCTCAAAAGGGTTCAGTTTAGCACTGATTAATAGTAAATGTGATTTTGTTATGTGTCTAATCCCATTGTTACATGTGGAGTGCTACATGGTGTACTGTGATATATTCTGCCTTCTAATACATTGTACTGTTTGCCTATATTACTGTGTGTGGGTACAAATATTTTTTTATGCTAATGAACTACAATTGTAATTGGCTATCATCCTTTGTAATTTGTTCTATGAGTCTTTCTTGTCTGAAAAAAATATTAATTGAATACACTGACTGTATTACCAATAATTAAACTCCCAGAGGTTTAGTTAAGGTGTTTGGTGCTTAGCTTTGTGCTTAGCTTTAAAATAAACTAGACAAGACTGTATTTTGTGCTGGTAGCACAAAACAATTTCTCTTGAAGCACTGTAAAAACTAATTTCTTTCACTTTTCATAGTTACGGGCCTAAAATGTAACCCTATGTAACTGTTTATATTGTACTTGTCCCTCAATTTCTACAATATCTTAACAAAAATGCAACATTTTGCATGGCTGTCCTCCCTGACAACTTCATGCAACTGATTAATATAGTATATTATAGTATAACTGATATATATGATATATATATACATATTATCTCACTCCAAATGTCCTACCTTCAAAGCTTTTCTATGGTGAAAAGGATCCCTCCAGGATCAAAAATAAAGAACACTTTTTTTTCCTCTCAAAGAGTGTGAGCCACAATATTTGTCTTTGTAGAGCTGTGACTTGAGTTAATAGCCACGTTAGTTAATAGCCACGTGCGCTGGATTTTATCTCTTCATACAGTATCAGTGCCTGATTTCATGAAAACTCTGGAATTCTTGCAACCAGGCTTCCAGCCAACTAGAAACCAGTACCCAAACCAATGATTGATGAGCATGTGTTTGCATAATTTTTGTATGTTTAGTGCATGTGTAGACCTTTTGGATTGTGGTGTCACACCTAAAATCCTGCAATTCTATTTATGGAGCATTATATAATTAGTTGAAATCTGACACCTAAAACGATTTATTCAACTAAATCTTTTGCCTATTGTATAGAAAAGCAGCTGGTCTAGTGGTTAGGATGCGGCGCTCTCACCGCTGTGGCCCGGGTGCGATCCCGGTCACGAAACCAACCCCAGCCATTAGGGTTGCACAAGCCAGTGCACTTTTAGTCCCAAGCCCGGATAAATAGGGAGGGTTGCGTTAGGAAGGGCATCCAGCGTAAAAACATGTTGCCAAATCAAACATGTGGATGATCTGCTGTGGCGACCCCTAATGGGAGAACGTTTTTAGGAAAGCAGCTGGTTGGAAAACCAATAATCTCAATAATCTCTATTTTCATTGAGATTAGCAATATAGAAATTATTTTTTTTTTTTTTATTTAAACGCTGCTAATAAAACAAAAAAAAGGAAAAATACATATAAAAACCTGTGAAATAATAAATATAAAATAAAAAAAATATAAAGAACTCATTGTCACTATGTAATGCATGTATACTGTAAATAACATGGCCACAGGATGGCCTGTGATGTAGTGGTGAACCATACATGATGTATTCTAGCCTCATGTCTAGTTTTTCTAGGATATGCTTTCACTATGACCAGTAAAAAGGTTTAATAAATGAATGAATGATTAAACAATAATATATATCAATGTCATTGGTTTCTTGAGTACATTATACTATATTTTCTCATGCATTTTATATATAGTTTGTGTAGTTAATAAGCAGCAAAGGTAACACACTTTTGTGTATTTTCATAAAGAGTTTTGATAAAGAGAAAAAGTACAGGTTTATTAGGGTCAGCGGTGACTGGCTAACCCTTACAAACAACCCCTAAATGTACTAAATACTAAATGTATTTTTATATTTTTTAAACAAATTTGCCTTATTTTTAAATAGTCATACACGAATAAAAAAATAAGATGTGTTTGTGCTTTTTTTTTAACTCCTTTAAATATATTTGTCTTTTATAAGAGGTGTCAGATATGAACAGAAACTAATGCTAGTGTAAAACAACATTTAATAATAAAGAGTCCAGGACCACTGAGTAAAGGATAAGTGTTAAAGATGTGCAAAAACCATAAGGTTAGAAATAAAATGAAAAAGAAAAAGAAACATTTGTAAATAACCTGGTTGTGTAGACAGCACTAATCTGATACTTTGTTAAAGCACTTTTTCACATTTATTGCAGCTCTTTTTAGTACCCTTTTTAAATAGAAGTCTATCAACTTATTTACTTTATTTGGCAGGTTTATTCGACTCTTCTTTGCAAAAATACTCAAAATCCTCTTTTAGTCATTTAGAAAATTTTGAATGTATTTAAATCTGGACTTTGATTCTACCATGTGTAATTATTTTTGTCTTGTTCTGATCCATTTCTTAATTGGATTTGTGCTTTGGATCATTATTGTGTTGTTATATTTTTATTCCTCTCTAGCTGTCGAACTGGCATTTGTAGGCTTTGTGCCAAAACAGATTGATATTTTTAGCTATCTCATATATATATATATATATATATATATATATATATATATATTATATATATATATATATATATATATATATATATATATATATATAGAATTGCGTATAAAGACAGTATGCTCAGCTACAGACAGGCGCTAAAAGCTGCTAGAGCTGAACACCTGAGCAAACTTATAGAAAATAACAAAAACAATCCCAGGTTCCTTTTCAGTACTGTAGCTAAATTAACTACAAATCAGGGCTCTGAAAATTGTGTTCCATCACAGTTTAGTAGTGAGGACTTTATGATTTTCTTCACTGAAAAAATAGATAACATTAGAAAAACAATTGTGGCAGTTCAACCTCTGACAGCATATCCTGAGCCAGTGTTACCTTCAACTCCACAACTCCACTGTTTTACATGTATAGGACAGGAAGAGCTGTATAATGTTATTGCCAAAGCTAAATCGACAACATGTCAGTTAGATCCAATTCCTACTAAATTACTGAAGGAAGTGTTATATACAACTGGTGAACCTCTTCTGAATATTATTAACTCTTTACTATCGTTAGGACATGTCCCTAAATCCCTCAAGTTAGCAGTTATTAAGCCCCTCATTAAAAAACCTAATCTGGATCCAAACACGTTATCAAATTACAGACCAATTTCAAATCTCCCATTTATGTCTAAGATTTTAGAAAAGATTGTCGCTGCCCAGTTATGTTCCTACCTGCAGGAGAACAATATCTTTGAAGAATTTCAGTCAGGTTTTAGGCCCCATCATAGCACAGAAACTGCTCTAGTTAAAATAACTAATGACCTGTTTTTAGCTTCAGACCAAGGCTTCATCTCGCTGTTGGTTTTACTAGATCTTAGTGCTGCATTCGACACTATAGACCATGATCTCCTCCTAAATCGCTTACAAAATTACATCGGCATTCAGGGACAGGCATTAAGCTGGTTTAAATCCTACCTGTCCGATCGTTACCATTTCGTAGATTTAAATGGAGAGCTATCCAGGCTAAGGCAAGTAAATTATGGCATGCCGCAAGGTTCAGTTCTAGGACCCCTGCTCTTCACAATATACATGCTTCCGTTAGGAAATATTATTAGAAGGCATGGAATTAGCTTCCATTGTTATGCTGATGATACTCAGCTATATATTTCATCTAAACCAGGCGATACAGCTCAATTAACCCGGATAACTGAGTGTGTTAAGGAAATAAGAGATTGGATGACCCATAACTTTCTACTTTTAAATTCTGATAAGACTGAGATTTTGCTCATCGGCCCAAAAACTAGTATACAGACGCTCCAGCATCTTAACCTTCATTTAGGCGGATGTTCTGTAACCACTAGTTCAACGGTAAAAGACCTGGGTGTTATTTTAGACAGCGACTTGTCTTTCAAAAATCATATCAATCAAGTTACTAAAACAGCCTTCTTTCACCTTAGAAATATTTCTAAGCTAAGAAACATGTTGTCCATATCCGATGCCGAGAAGCTCGTCCATGCGTTCATGACCTCCAGAATAGACTACTGTAATGCGTTACTAGGTGGATGTCCTGCGTCATTAATAAACAAGCTTCAGTTAGTTCAGAATGCAGCAGCCAGAGTTCTTACAAGGGCAAGAAAATATGATCACATAACCCCGATCTTATCGTCCCTACATTGGCTTCCTGTTAAGTTTCAAATAGACTACAAACTATTACTTCTCACTTATAAAGCACTAAATGGTTTGGCTCCCATGTATCTATCCAGTCTTTTAACACGCTACAATCGGCCACGCTCCCTGAGATCTCAAAACTCTGGGCTTCTAGTAGTTCCTAGAATAGCAAAGTCCACTAAAGGTGGTAGAGCATTTTCACATTTAGCTCCTAAACTCTGGAATAGTCTTCCTGACGGTGTTCGGGGCTCAGACACACTCTCCCAGTTTTGTGTAGATTAAAAACATATCTTTTTAGCAAAGCCTACACATAACACATATCACATATCATAACCTTGTGCTCCAGAACATCTGATCACATGCACATTATCAACTTGTGCTGTTAATATCATGAACAGCAGCTACGCTAATTCCTCTCCACTGCTTCTCTTTCTCTCCCCATCCCGAGACACCCTGAGGTTTGGCCAGCTCCAGTCACATCCCACCTCGTGATGATTACGGACCTTTGAAGAAGTTGATGCCGAACTCGCAAACATCCCGAACCATCTAAAGACGTACCAGTGCCATTTGGATCCCGCTACATGTGTGGAGTTTTGACATTGGACGTCCTGGAGTGTTTAAAGGCTCTGGCATGGAGAAGCTGATGCTGGATCTGTGGTTATCACAAATGCTGAGCTCATAAAACTAGGAGCTACTATCCATATAGACTGTATAAGACTGCAGAAAGAACATTACTTATCTTATACTCCAGTACTCATGTTAGTTCTCACTGTCCAGTGTTCTGTATTGTTGGAAGATTTATGATCAAACTCTTGATGTCACCCAAATGAGGATGGGTTCCCCTTTTGAGTCTGGTTCCTCTCAAGGTTTCTTCCTCATAACATCTAAGGGAGTTTTTCCTTGCCACAGTCGCCACGGCTTGCTCATCAGGGACAAATTCAAACCATTCACCATCACTGTTGATTTGTGTAAAGCTGCTTTGAGACAATGTCTGTTGTGAAAAGCGCTATACAAATAAACTTGACTTGACTTGACTTGATATATATATAAGTTGGGACAGTATGGAAAACGCAAATAAAAAAAGAAAGTAGTGATTTCTAAATCTACTTTGACTTGTATTTCATTGCAGACAATATGAACACAAAATATTTCATGTTTTGTTTGTTTAACTTCATGTCATTTGTAAATATACATCCTTTCCTGTCATTTAGACCTGCAACACATTCCAAAAAAAGTTGGGACAGGAGCAATTTAGGGCTAGTAATGAGGTAAATTGGTTAAATAATAATGTGATTTAAACAGGTGATGTCAACAGGTGATTGTTATTATGATTTAGTACAAAAACAGCATCCAAGAAAGGTCTAGTCCTTTAGGAGCAAAGATGGGCCGACGATCGCCAGTTTGCTAACAAATACGTGAGAAAATTATTGAAATGTTTAAAAACAATGTTCCTCAAAGAAAGATAGGAAGAGATTTGGATATTTCACCTTCAACAGTGCATAACATAATTAAAAGATTCAAGGAATCTGGAGGAATTTCAGTGCGTAAAGGACAAGGGTGCAAGCCTAAGCTGAACAGCCGTGATCTCCGATCCCTCAGGCGGCACTGCATCAAGAATCGTCATTCATCTATAAGCGAAATCACCACATGGGTTCAGGACTACTTTGGCAAACCTTTGTCAAGTACCACAATACGTAGTTACATCCACAAATTCCAGTAAAAACTGTACTGTGTCAAAAGGAAGCAGTGATGAATCAGTATTTCAGGTATTTTTTGGGAGGAATTGACGCCGTGTGCTCCGGACCAAAGGAGAAAAGGATCATCCAGACTGTTACCAGCAACATGTCTAAAAGCCAGAGTCTGTCATGGTATGGGGTTGTGTCAGTGCCTTTGGCAAAGGTAACTTGCACTTCTGTGATGGCACCAATAATGCTGAAAAGTACATAGAGATTTTGGAGCACAATATGTTGGCTTCAAGAAGACATCTTTTCCAGGGATGTCCATGCATATTTCAACAAGACAATGCAAAACCACATTCTGCACACAGGATGTTGAGGCTGTTGAGGAAGAGGGTAACGGGTATGTGTGGCGCATTTTGAAGCGCAAAATGCGACAACGAAGACCCCGTACTGTTGCCCACCTTAAAACTTATTTGCAATTATAAATTATATATATATATATGTATATATACACACACACACACACACACACACAGTGGAACCTCGGAGCTCGCGGCCTCAGCGCTCGCGACCTCGCATGCTCGCGACTTTCATTCCGACCAGTGACTCTCATTCAAATCGGCTCGTGAGCAACCGCGAGCTGCTCAAAACGCTAGTTTTAACATTTCTAATCAAGGTTTATATCATTAAAATTGTCTAATAATTAAGTGTTATTGAGTGAAATAGTGTTATTCACTTATTTAAATCGATTTCGTTTAGTGTTCTTTAGGTTTTTACTGGGTTGGAAGGGGCGTATCAAAAGGTCGCGAAAATTCGGAACTCGCGACCGGTCTTGGTCCCTAACCCTCGCGAGCTCCGAGGTTCCACTGTATATATATATATATATATATATATATATATATATATATATATATATATATATATATATATATACAGTGAGGAAAATAAGTATTTGAACACCCTGCAATTTGCAAGTTCTCCCACTTAGAAATCATGGAGGGGTCTGAAATTGTCATCGTAGGTGCATGTCCACTGTGAGAGACATAATCTAAAAAAAAAATCCAGAAATCACAATATATGATTTTTTAACTATTTATTTGTATGATACAGCTGCAAATAAGTATTTGAACACCTGTCTATCAGCTAGAATTCTGACCCTCAAAGACCTGTTAGTCTGCCTTTAAAATCTCCACCTCCACTACATTTATTATCCTAAATTAGATGCACCTGTTTGAGGTTGTTAGCTGCATAAAGACATCTGTCCACCCCATACAATCAGTAAGAATCCAACTACTAACATGGCCAAGACCAAAGAGCTGTCCAAAGACACTAGAGACAAAATTGTACACCTCCACAAGGCTGGAAAGGGCTACGGGGAAATTGGCAAGCAGCTTGGTGAAAAAAGGTCCACTGTTGGAGCAATCATTAGAAAATGGAAGAAGCTAAACATGACTGTCAATCTCCCTCGGACTGGGGCTCCATGCAAGATCTCACCTCGTGGGGTCTCAATGATCCTAAGGAAGGTGAGAAATCAGCCCAGAACTACACGGCAGGAGCTGGTCAATAACCTGAAAAGAGCTGGGACCACCGTTTCCAAGGTTACTGTTGGTAATACACTAAGACGTCATGGTTTGAAATCATGCATGGCACGGAAGGTTCCCCTGCTTAAACCAGCACATGTCCAGGCACGTCTTAAGTTTGCCAATGGCCATTTGGATGATCCAGAGGAGTCATGGGAGAAAGTCATGTGGTCAGATGAGACCAAAATAGAACTTTTGGGTCATAATTCCACTAAACGTGTTTGGAGGAAGAAGAATGATGAGTACCATCCCAAAGAACACCATCCCTACTGTGAAGCATGGGGGGTAGCATCATGCTTTGGGGGTGTTTTTCTGCACATGGGACAGGGCGACTGCACTGTATTAAGGAGAGGATGACTGGGGCCATGTATTGCGAGATTTTGGGAACAACCTCCTTCCCTCAGTTAGAGCATTGAAGATGGGTCGAGGCTGGGTCTTCCAACATGACAATGACCCGAAGCACACAGCCAGGATAACCAAGGAGTGGCTCTGTAAGAAGCATATCAAGGTTTGGGCGTGGCCTAGCCAGTCTCCAGACCTAAACCCAATAGAGAATCTTTGGAGGGAGCTCAAACTCCGTGTTTCTCAGCGACAGGCCAGAAACCTGACTGATCTAGAGAAGATCTGTGTGGAGGAGTGGTCCAAAATCCCTCCTGCAGTGTGTGCAAACCTGGTGAAAAACTACAATAAACGTTTGACCTCTGTAATTGCAAACAAAGGCTACTGTACCTAATATTAACATTGACTTTCTCAGGTGTTTAAATACTTATTTGCAGCTGTATCATACAAATAAATAGTAAAAAAATCCTACATTGTGATTTCTGGATTTTTGTTTTTAGATTATGTCTCTCACAGTGGACATGCACCTACGATGACAATTTCAGACCCCTCAATGATTACTAAGTGGGAGAACTTGCAAAATAGCAGGGTGTTCAAATACTTATTTTCCTCACTGTATATATATATATATATATATATATATATATATATATATATATATATATATATATATATATATATATATACAGAGATCTCAAACAACACTACACTTAGTACCCTGAAAACTGAATTCTAGAAATGTCTGTAATTTATTTATTTATTTAAACTGAAATATCACATGTACATATTCAGACACTTTAGTCAGTACTTAGCTAAAGCACCTTTGGCAACAATTACACCCTCAAAACCTCTTTGAGTATTATGCAACAAGCTTTTCACAACTGGATTGGGGGATTTTCTGCCATTCTTCATGGCAAATTCTCTCAAGCTGGGTCAGATTAAATGGGGACCATCGTTGAACAACCAGTTTCATGTCTCTCCAGCAAATGTTCAATATAGGTCAAGTCAGGGCTCTGATTAGCCACTCTAGGACATTCACAAAATTGTCCCTAAGCCACTCTGTGTTGTCCTGGCTGTGTGTTTAGGGTTGTTTTTATTGAAGATGTCTCTGTACTTTGCTCCATTCAGCTTTTCCTGAAACCTGACAAGTTGCCATGTTCCTTCTGCAGAAAAACACTCTATGCTGCCACCATCATGCTTCACTTATGGAATGGTTTTAGGCAGGCAATGAGCAGTGTATGATTTCCACACGACATAATGTGTAGAAATTAGGCCAAACAGTTCAATCTTGGTTTCTTCATTCCAGATAATTTTTTCACACAGTGTGGGAGTCCTGTTGTCAAGCTCCAAGCGGGCGTCCATGGGTTTTGCAATGAGGAGAGATTTCAGTCTAAAAATCTCTCCTGGTGGAGGGCTGCAGTGATGGTTATCCTTCTGGAACTTTGTCCTATCTACACACAAGGATCTCTAGAACTCAGTCAGAGTGACAATCGGTTTCTTGGTCATGACCAGCACTTGGAAGAGTCCTAGTTATACCACACTTCCATTTGGAAAGTATTGTGACCACTGTGCTCTTGGGAATATTTATATTTTGTAGACTTCCCCAGATCTGTGCCTTGCAATATTTTTTTCTCTGAACTCTGCAGGCAGTTCCTCTGACCTTATTGCTTGTTTTTTGCTCTGATATGCATTGTCAGCTTTGTGGCCTTCTATAGAATGGTGTGTGCCTTCCAATCAATCATGTCCAATCAATAGCATATTCCACAGGTAAACTCTAATCAAGGTGTAGAAACATCTCAGCAATGATCAAGAGAATTAAGAGGCACATGAGCTCATTTAGCTCAAGTTGTTGCAGTGGTTCTGAAAACTGAAATCTGCTTTCACTTTCTTATCATGGAGCACTGAGTGTCAGTTAATAAGATACAGAACAATACAACATTGCTGTCACGTGATGTCACGTTACCTTAAATCTCAGCTTATGCCATGTTACACATTTCATCACAGTACGTTATGTCATTACATATACACAAATGTGTGTAAATAATAAAAAATAAAAAGACAGAAAAAATGACATGTAAGTCCAGTATTTGGGTATTGTGAAGTGTGAGGCTTGTTGGAAGAAATTGTTACATTGTGTAAGCATGAGGGCCTTAAGGTACCTTTTGCAAGACAGCAGAAGATGAAGAGTGTGTGAGAGGTGTTTGTAGTCCTCCTCAATGTTGGTGGCTTTGCAAATGCAGTGTATGCTAAAAATATCCACGATGAAGAGAAGACAGACCCAACTGATTTTCAATCAGAGGATGGGTGGTGGGAGCTGGACTTTCCTCAGCCTTTACATAATGTAAAGGGTGGGCTTTCTTGCCTGTAGAGCTAATACTTAGAAACCAGGTGAAGTTCTCCATAAGGAAAACACCATGGAGTTCAGCAGAAAGTTGCTGTGCTATGTCCTCCTGAATTCAACAACCATCTCTTTGGTTTTGTTCACATTCAGAGACAGGTTGTTGGATCAGCACCTGTAAGTCTGCAGTTAACAGTCAAAGACTCTGTTAGGGATGTGCAGTAACTAAAAACTAGTTGATCAGATCTATTTAAATTAAACTGAGTTAGATTTTTTAAATCATAAAAACCTGAAATTGTATCAGGGTTGTATAGATTTTATCTTCTGTCTAATGTCTTACGAAGAAGACTTTTCCAAAAAGATCACACATTTTTGCTTATATATGATAAGAATCTAAAACAAAACCAGCATGCTGAGATTTTGACAGCGTACGTAAAACTCCAAAGTTTACCAAAATCCTGAAAAAATATTTCATAAATGTTAAAACCTTGGTGTGTGACCATTTAACCAAATGTTTACATATAACCATGTGCATTAGTTGTTGTAATTTGGAGCTAGTTACTTCAGACAATTTAATGAAAGTTAATGGCAGAGATTTTTTATGAATGAATGTGATAACAGGACCACTGTGCTTGCACACAATTTAACTGTATGGGATGCAAATGGGAACCTCTGGTGTTCAAACAGTGCAGCTGTTGAATCAATAATTAAAAAGAATGATAATATTCTTTAATGCACATAGACATTTGCAATACAATGCATATATATATATATATACTATTTTTTTGTTTTGTACAAGTGTTTTTTTTTTCCAGTTTTGTTTCACCAGTCTGGCAGCAATGTCGTCTATGATGTGCTTGCCAGGCTTCATGTAAAATGAGCCAGTGTCCCAATCCGTCTACGAAAATGATTTAAATACGTTCTTCTTACAGTCTCAAAGAATATACTGCACAGGTTAGGAAAGGTGAGGACTTTATTGTCACTATTATTGTAGAAGTACAGTTACAATGAAATGTTCAACTAGTAGTGCAAACAACAAATATATTAAATAAAAATTATAAGAATATTGTCCAAAAAAGGCATTAAAACACTGACTATTTTACATAATAAAAATGATGCATGAGAATTTTGGAAGACATTTAGCTAAAAAAAAAAGGTAGACTTTTGGTCCACACTGTAAATATCTACCTTCAATAATTAATTGAACTCTGCTTTATTGCACAATCATTTTTGTTTGTGTGTGTGCACGTGTGTGTGTGTGTGTGTGTGTGTGTGTGTGTGTGTGTGTGTGTGTGTGTGTGTGTGTGTGTCTGTGTTCTGTTTTTTTTTCAAAGATAATAAAATCTCACTATTCATCCGGATGAGAACAACAATGTACAGGGAACATAGCCATGTAAAGTCCTGGTATATTTTGAACACCTGTACACCTACACTTACATGCAATGATACTATTAGCTGATCAAATGGCAGTAGCTAATAAATAGAATAAAGCAGATACAGGTAAAGACCTGCAGTTAATGGGGAAAACTTCAGGATGTTGAAAAAATGTGATCCAGGTGGGTTTGACCACTGCAATTTACAGACAATGTTGCACAAAAAACAAAAAGAGTCCAGTGAGTATCAGTTTTGCAAGGAGGAACATCCCATTAATGCAAGAGCTCAGAGGAAAATGATGAAACTGTTTCAAGCTAACACAGAGGATATGTTCACTACTGTGGTGAGAAGAAAAGCATCTCATAACTCAGAAATATGCAAAGCTTTGCAGCATGCAGCATGAACGAATACAGTTGACGAATGTGCATCAATGTTGTAAAGCAATCGTGTTTAGATGATCCAGAATCTCAAGGGAATTAATCAAACAACTTGGAATTTGTGCCACTGGGGCTGTTCTGAGAGTTCAGTTAGGAGGGTTTGCTTTCCTAATATTGGTCTATCCTTCATATATATCATTTCATGTCCATATAAACCGTAAGACAAGCGCAAACTTTATTTATTTACTTTATTTACTTTTAAACCCTTTATTTTTTTCTGCAAACAGGATACTGTGTACTTTATACCAGCCACAGAAATTCTAGCAGCATTAGAGCAGAAGTGACTGTCTGCTGTTAACAAAAGGAAATGTTTATAACAGAAATACAAAGGCATGAGAGAGTACAGAGTACAGAAAATGACTTGTTGACTTTGCTTATTCTTCAATGCGAATGACCGCTGAGCCACTCAATCACTTAGAAATGATTGATAATGACAGATATTATCAGACAAAGATAGTATTTCAGCTAATAAAAAGGCTTACGTTAAAAGTAGGCCTACCACTTATTGAGTTACATGTCCCAGATGGAATAGCCTTTATTTGTCACATATACATTACACAGTGAAATGCTTTTATTCGCATATCCCAGATTGTTCAGAAGTGCAGGGTCAGCCATGGAGCACAGAGGATTAAGGCCATTGCTCAGGGGCATAAGAGTGGCAGCTTGGTGATACCGGGGCTTAAACCGATACCCCGACCTTCCAATTAGTAACCCAGCACCTTAACCACTGAGCTCCCACCCACCAAGATGACAAAGTAATGTCATTTCCACAATAGGTTTTGAAGCTATAATTTCCATCCAACAGCTTGACACACGTAAGAAGTTAAGCAATTCTTTCCAGATATGCCTAGTGTCTATGCATTATGCATAATAACTGACACAATTAAATTCTAATACAATATATGATATAGTAAAAGTAAAAGTATGGAAGAATTATACAATGTAATACCCTGTAATGAGAACTAGATCATAAACTACATATATACTTACCCAAGAGTGGCAGCTGCCACTCTTGGGCCCTTGAGCAAGGCCCTTAACCCTCTGTGCTCCAGGGTTGCCGTATCATGGCCGACCCTGCACTCTGACCCAAGCTTCTGAGCAAGCTGGGATATGCAAAGAACACATTTTCACTGTGCTGTAATGTATATGTGACAAATAAATAAAACTATTCTACTCCCTGAGTCACATGTTCTCAAAGTGGGTTTTGAGTAACTGAATAACTGGAATTATTATTATTTTTTTTACTATACTGAAGTATTATTTTTTGGAAATCGAGACTGTTCACTTGAATATAACGTGATAAAAATGATTTGGTCAAACTATTTTATAGTGCATTATAAAACTTCTAAAAGAGAGTACATTCGTGCCTGTACTTTTTTTTTTTGCTTGAATTATTTGCACGTATCTTTGTTGTCATTTGTTCTGACCTGCTGTTGTTTTTTTTTCTTTTGGTACTTGTTGATCAGCCTTTGGCCCTGCGTGTTTACAATAATCCGAGGTGGTCAGCGTTTGTGCTGACGCGCTGTGGGGGCTCGTGGGGGCTGTGCGTCACCGCACGTCTCTCCTTGAACTTTATTATTTCTGATAGGACACTGCTTTGGTCAATAAACTGCATCGGTCATGGCGTATAAAATGCGCGAGCCCCTGCATTGTCAGATTCAGCTGGAGACAGCGAAAGGTTTCAGGCTTTCTTTAATTACTGCTTGGGATAAAATAGATTTTATTTAAAATAAAATATTTATAGGCTACATTTATATCGACTTGGATCACCAGCTATAATCGCGGAAATGCAGGCTTTGGGACACTGCGGTTTGTGCGTGTCGAGAGGATTTTTTCAGAGCCGGACCAACTTCCTGCTGACGCGAGCCAACATGGCTGCCATCCGTCAAGCTGCAGCGTGTTTTCATTTAGTCAGGTATATACTCTATATAAAACGATGTATTTAATTAATGTTATACTGGTGGACGTAGAGGATTTGTATGATGTGCCGGATTTGTGCAGTGCGTGTATACTGTACATCATAGCCGTACTGTAGTATGTAAACCAGCACACCACTGTAATAGGACATACTGTTCAGCTCAAAGTTATGGGGGTTTGATTATAGGCGGAAACTGTTTTATTTTCTAGTCTGTTGTTTTGTAGAATTATCGGCCATTTTTTGAACATTGAGTTGAATTGTAAACTTTTAACTCCTAGAGCAACAGCCAGTGAGATTTTCATCAACAGAAAACCAGTACTGCGGCTTCTGCGCATCTCAGAAATGATGCAGACAAACGTTATGTCCTTCAGTGTGTGCAGTGGACTGTCCACTGTTCCCTTCCTACAGGTAAACTGTCACTACAGAATGTCTGAATTCCAACTCCATCTCTTCTCGGCTGTTGTAGTAGACGTGGAATGAACTGTTTTTCATTGTGTTTCTAAGACGTTTGAGGGCAATACACATTATGTTGTTGGTTTTATTACAGCAGGCAGAAAACCTCTCGCATGAATCTTTGATTCGACGGGCATCCTGCTTGGTCACAGACAGCGCCAATACCTACCTTTCTCAAACCACCATGGCTCTTGTAGATGCCCTCACACTTTATACAAAGGTGTGTGCTGGTGTTTAATGGCTCATCCATTGTGTCTTTGTTGTTTTTTGACTATCTCATAATGGAATCCTAGATTTCTGATATTGAGATACTTCAAGCTACATATATATAGTGAATAATATTATCTCTTCCTGTTCCCAGGCTTTGCACACCCTCATCGCTCTACAAAAGCGCTATTTGGCATCAATTGGAAAACTCACTCCTGCTGAGGAAGACAGCATTTGGCAAGTGCTCATTGGCCAACGAGTGGAGGTAATTCTTGTTAATAATTAATAATTGTGTTATTATTAATTAGGGTATAAATTTAATTGTTTCTTTAGCACAGATAACAAAAAACTGATCTTTGGAATTCAGTGTTAAGGATCATTCTGTGATGCACAGTCAAACAGCAGCAAAAAAGCATATGTTTTAATTTTTACTGATGCACAGATTTACGAAAAAGCTTTTAAAGCAAGCACTGTTTTTCTTTTTTCAGGTTGGAGACAGGCTGGATGACTGTAAACGCTTTGAATCAAACTGGATGAATGCTATCAGCCTCTGTGAAATGTCAGCAGAGGCTGCCTACAATGCAGGTATGTGTTTGACCTAATATTACTACTGTTTATATGTGGGGTTGAATGACTTGCCCATTAATTGTTATGGTTTTAATCAACTGTTATATGATTTTATTTCAGGAGCAGAACATGCATCCAATGCATTAAAGAGCAGTGTGGAAGCAGCACAGTCTAAGGTAGAGGAAATGAGAAAACTGCAGCTGGCAGCACAGAAGAGTCTGGCTGAAATGAAAGCCGAAGAGATTCAGAGAATGGCTGAGTATGCATCAAGCATCAACTTACAGGATCTGGAGGATGTTCCAGAGGCGTACCTCCGTGAGGACTGAGAAAGCACATAATGATTGAGAAATGATTTTTATTATTATTATTATTTTTTTTTTTTTTTTTTTTTATGAACAACTGATCAAGTTGATAAGTTATTGTCTAGCATCAGTGCAAGCACAGCGCCTTTCAGCTGTGAAAATATAGTACAGCTGAAAACCAGTGATTTATTATTATTTATATTTGGTTTGGGTTAGAATACCAAATGGATTGGAATATAATTTTAAGGCATTGAATTACAGACTAATTTTGTTAATGCATAAGTTGCATTATGGGTATTCATTTTAATATCTTCCTTCCATGCTTTGCTGTCATTTTGTTAAAAGTGGTGCTATATTATCTATATTGTTTTTGGAAAGGAAATGCATGTCATAGCTTATAATTACATCTTACATATTTCTTAAATGGAAGCTATTAAATTGACCAGATGATGTACACTAATCTGCAATTCTTTGAAAAATGTACGTATTGCTGCTTTATTTTATGTAAATAAAATCCTATTTTTCTATAAATGCACCAACTGTATTAATGAGTCATATTTTAGTGAATAGACATATAGTACCATCTGCTGCAAAGAAGGTTGAAGTTACTTATCTTATTTGTGTTGCTGTGTTTAAATGCAAACTCAGTTTAAATAATTTGAATACATAGCATACTTTTAATTATATTATAAAGAATGAACAAATGAGGTTGGTTATGTAATGAATTGTCATCCCATCCATGAGGTTTTCCTTCCTTGTTCCTAGTGATGGTCACCAGATCCACCATAACCTTGACCAGTGTCAGTGCTTACCAGATCTAGGAATGTGATAGCTTTCGATGGTTTCTGCAGTTTCTCCCAAAAAAAGGAGGTGGATTGTCTACGGTGTCTTTGTATACCATGGCACTGTTTCCCTTTTTTCAAACTAAAATTCTCAAACCTGTTTTTTAATGGAAGTGCCAGTGTGCAAAAAGTAAGGTTCATGAAGACATGGCTTGGCTTGTCTTGTCTTTATGAGCTTAAGTAAATAATGAAAAGGTGATCAGACTGTCAGTGAGTCCAATATATTTTGTGGATTGTAAATAAAGTGACTAATGTCATGTCTGTTATATATCCAGGTAAAGGTCTATTAAGATCTGTCAATATAAAGTCAACATTAAGACAACAGTGTTACATATTTTGGCAACAGTTTCAGTCTGTTTTCTTTCTAACTAGTTTATTTGTTTATTTTTTTTACTATAACAAAATGTGGACTTATGTGGAAAAAATTACATTTCACGAATGAATGTTATAAAATTATAGGAAAAGCACTGCTATAACCTCAAAGTCATTAGCTGTTGTGGCTGTTAATTTAACTGATTTTCATATACAGTAATGGCATTATTAACATACTGTAATTTAATGATCTTCTTTCAGCTGCTCCCATTAGGGGTCGTCACAGCGGATCATCCGTCTCCACACTACTCTGTCCTTTACATCTGCCTCTTTCAACCCAACTACCTGCATGTCTTCCCTCACCACATACATAAACCGCCTCCTTGGCCTTTCTCTTTTCCTCCTTCCTGGTGGCTTCATCCTTCCTGGCATTCTTCTACCGATATACCCCATGTCCCTTCTCTGCACATGTCCGAACCATCTCAATCTCGCCTCCCTCACCTTGTCTCCAAAACGGCCTACATGCCCTGTCTCTTTAATAAACTCATTTCTAATCCTGTCCATCGTCGTCACTCCCAACGAAAACCTCAACATCTTTAGCTCTGCTACCTCCAGCTCTGCCTCCTGTCTTTTACTCAATGCCACTGTCTCTAAACCATACAACATCGCAGGTCTCACCACAGTCCTATAAACTTGACCTCGGCCGTCAACCTGTCCATCACCACTGCAAACAGGAAAGGGCTTAGCGCCGATCCTTGATGCAGTCTAACCTCCACATTGAACCAGTCTGTCGTCCCTACTGCACACTTTACTGCTGTTACACTGCCCTCATACATGTCCTGCACCACCCTCACATACTTCTCTGACACACCTGACTTCCTCATACAGTACCACAACTCCTCTCTTGGCACCCTGTTGTATGCTTTCCCTAAATCCACAAACACACAATGCAACTCCTTCTGACCTTCTGTATACTTCTCCATCAACATGCTCAAAGCAAATAATGCATCTGTGGTGCTCTTCCTCGGCATAAAACCATACTGTCGCTCACTGATGGTCACCTCTTCTCTCAGCCTGGCTTCCACTACTGTTTCCCATAACTTCATGGTGTGACTGATCAACTTTATTCCCCTGTAGTTACTGCAGGTCTGCACATCTTCCTTATTCTTAAAGATCGGTACCAGCACACTCCTTCTCCATTCCTCAGGAATCCTCTCACCTTGCAAAATCATGTTGAACAATCTTATTAAAAACTCCACTGCCATCCCTCCTAAACATTTACATTCTTCTACCAGTATGTCATCTGGTCCAAATGACTTTCCACTCTTCATCCTCTTAATTGCTGATCTCACTTATTCGTTACTAATCCTATCCACTTTCTGCTTCACTAACTCCACATCATCCAACCTTCTCTCTCTTGTTTTCCTTGTTCATCAGCTTCTTAAAGTTCTCCCTCCATCTTCTCATTACAATCTCCTCACTAGCCACTGAACACACAGCATATTTACCTTTCTCCTCTCCATCATATCAGCTATCTCTCTCCCTTTACCAGGCATAGTACCAACATTTTAAATATCAACACTAATCACCACTCTCATTCACTTTTCCTTTACCTGCTGTCTCTATAAACGTCTTCCTCCTCTCTTTCTCCTCCTTTGGACAACAGTTGCCCAATTTGCACCGGTACCCTGTTGGCTAACGATACCTGTGGCGGTCATTGGTAACCCGATCCGGTATGAAATTCTGATTTGTGATCTGCATATTTGATTTGGCACCTGTTTTACGCTTGGATGGCCTTCCTAACGCAACCCTCCCCATTTATCCGGGCCTGGGACCGGCACTAAGAGTGCACTGGTTTGTGCAACCCTAATGGCTGGGTTATAGATTTAATAGCATGAAAAGCAAAAAAAAAAACCCCATTGGTTATATTTTGTATTTAATTAAATTAAATATATGTTATTAATACACTTGAAACGCTTTGCTGATACTACCGCAATTAATTATGAAATAGTCCTACATGCAACATGCAACAATAAAAGCTTTGAACTATGGCTAAACTTAAACACACACAGACATCAAATCAGTGGATGAGTGTCAACATCAGTGACAAAAACGGAAAACAAAAACCAGATCAACTCTGAACATTCCAAAAAATCTACTGATAAGTCACAACAAACCATAATAAAAGCAAATAAAGCACATAGTAGAAACATTCAGCTGCATAATTTATTCATGCTGCAATGCATGCTGGGAATTTTATACTGTTCTTGCACCAAACAAAGTTTGTTTGTTGCCATCGTTGAGTTTCATGCGCTGATTCTTGATAGTTCCAAATAGGTTGAAGGTTGAAGTTGCTCAAAACTATTTGTATTGCTGTGTTAAAATGGCAAACTCAGTTTAATGGTTAAGTAATTAAAATACAGAGCAGGTTGTATCCATAATATAAATCAAGAACAAATACTGCTGAAGGAGGAGCGTTGCTTATTTCTTTCAACCCAACATCAAGATGTTTTGTCTCGTTCTTTTATAAATACATTTATTAAAAAATGTTACTAGGGCAGCAAAATTGGTCCTAATGCAATTCGACAGAATAATGTTAAATACACTGCATACAAACACCAAGAGTCAAAAATCAACTTGAGAAATCAGAAGAGGATGATTAAACAACACCAAACATACCATTACCAGCTTCACTAATTACTAACCGTTATGTCTTTATTTCTGTCATTTGTGTAGAAAAGCTCTTTTGAGATTGTAGCTGTTGAATTTTAAATCACCATAATAGTAATCAGTGATTGCTTAAGTTGGGCTCTTGAACCCTGACATTTTAAATTTAGTTTTTCTTTGGTTCCTGTCATTATTTGTTGTAAGAAAAGCTAAAAAGAACAAATGCTGATGTTGTGTTTGTGCTTACAAAGTTCTCTGACTCTAGTCTTTTTCAGGTGTTCCCTTAAAAATGAATTATTTAAAGTCTGATGTAGGATGTATGGGCAATACAACTGCACCACAGATACAACAACAATTAAGTATTTTAAACTGTTCCAAGCACTTAACTCTGTTGATATCTGTGTGTGTTGTTTCCAGTAAGCAAACAAATTTGGCCCAGACTTGGCATTCATCTGGCACAGCTGGCATTCATCCGGCACTGGCATACAGCATGTGGGCCAAACATAGCCCAGGTTTGGCAGAGGTGGTACCGATTTTAAGGCGGCTCACAAGACATGGGCCAGATGTCATTTGTAGTATTCGGCCCAGATGTCAAGTATACATATGTGGGCCACATACGTATGGCCGATCTTAATTTAAACTTGTAGACAAATAAACCACCAATTAATACAGTCTAAACATTTTCATTATATTTAATCCTTAGCTAAATCTAAAACTACTGGGCATGCGCACATCAGTATATTGTAATTTTTGTCACACTGTATAAAATCTTTTCAGCAAAAAAATAAATAAAATAAATACTGTGAAGGGTTGGGGTAGGTGTAGACTTAAATAAAATAAAAAAATAGGTCAATTTTTTTTTTTTTTTTACTGAAATAACTTTTACCCAGCGTGCACCAATCATGATTTTAAAAACCTGGAAATGCGAAATTGGCCTATCAGAGCAAAGTTGGCCAAAAGGCGCAATTATAATTTGCAATGCTTCATGGGATTGTAGTTTTATTTACCCAGATTGCCGTGACACACACACACACACACACACACACACACACACACAGTCTCGTATTGCCTTTATGACAAATTTTCAAATATTTGTATTTCAGATCGAATATTTGACATGTTGTAATTTAAGTTGTATCTGGTTGTAATGATTCAGGGCTTATAACGCTTTGAGCAACAAATCTCCAACGAGGAAAAGTGAATGAAAATACTCCAGGAAGTGTCTGTTGAAAAAGTGGGCGGACGCGGTGTTGCTCGGAAACAGACGCTCGCGCTGAACCCGGGAAAGTCAGCAGAGTTGTTAAGTGATAACATACATATATATCAATAAACACATATTATATTCTTCTTAAATTTAGCTACAGTCACATGTGGACTTAATAATCAATCGATGCATTCACGTGCTATCGGTGTCCTTTAATGCAAACGGGGGGTGAAATAAAAACTACACCTGCACGTGTCTGAATAAACGGACCACGGCAAAAAAAATAAAAAATGAAACCAGCATGCACTTAAACGAGTGCTTCTCTTTGCTTCTCTTTTTCTGGTATTTCATTTTCATTATAGTCTATTAAAACTTTTTAATAATCTGTATTTTTTTAGGAGGAAGAACAAAAGGCTTGAGTAAAGACAGTATGGAAAAGGTTTGAAGTACAATGATAGGAGCAGAAATTCCAGAAGGAGCAGAAAGATGGACATTTAAGCGTCATAGTTCAAATAAATCTTGTTCCTGACCAGAAACATGGACGTTCAAGTGTTATACATAGTGTGAAACTTGTTAATGACCAGAAACATGGATATTCAAGTGTTAAAGGTACAGTAATTTTTGTTCCTGACCAGAAACAGGGATGATCAAGTGTTACAATTAACTTCATGAACAAAAACATAGCGGAACTTCTACTTGTTTTATTTTTGCTTTTATTTTAATTGCTGAACTGACAGGGTGGTATTTTATAGAGTTGTTTGTACAAGTGTATATGTCAGGTTTAAATGTTTTGATGTTAAATATAATAAAATATTTGTTCAGAATACTGTTGTTGTTGTGACTGTTCATTTGGGAGGGGTGTGTATCAAGTGGCCTGGTTATGGGTTTTTTTAAGGCTGACATCTGGTCCAGTGTATAGGACCACAATAGGGCCAACTATGGTCATACAGGTGGGTGAGCTATGAATCTGTCATGGCCCTTTTATGGCCCATATTTTGGCTGCCAGGTTTAGTTAACCTATGGATTATGCTCAGGTGTGGCTAAGTTTTGGGCTTTCTGCCTCAAAAATCGAAAAAATAAAACATCAACCCTGAACATCATAAAACAGTCTTCTGAAAAGTAACAACAAACCAAACAACACCAAAATAAAATAAACTAAAGAAAATATTAAGAATGTTCAGCTGCATAGTTTATTCATGCGGCAATGTATGCTGGGAGTTGTGTACTACACGAGCACCCAGCATGCATTAAGGTATGAACTAGAGCAGGGGTGTCAAACTCAGGCCCGCGGGCCAAATCTGGTGTAATTATATTTGGCCCGCGAGATCATATCAAATGTGTATTAGAGCTGACCCGCCAGTATATATCTCATACACCGCTAATACTACAAATCCCAGAATGCTTTGTTAGCGCGTTGGCGGGTCAGTCGAGACCGCTGAAAAACTCCGCGTACTCAGCGCTGAATTTACTTCGCGATTTGCCGATTTTAAAGCCCAGAAATGCAGATTTGAACTGGTCAGTAATCCGTTTGTGGTTGACGTGGAAAGCGCAGCAACCAACCTCCAAATGGAGCTGATTGAACTCCAGTGTAGAGACACGCTCAAGTCAAAGTACTACTCTGTGTGTGCTGCACAGTTTCCATGTTTCTTTCCCGACACATTGCACCAACTTCGTGCCCAAGCTGCTCAAATCCTCTCTGTGTTCACCAGCACATATCTATGTGAGTAACTGTTCTCTTTAATGAAGATGAACAAAACACCACTCAGGAGTCTCACTGATGAACATCTTCACTCAATCCTCAGCTCAGCTCAGAGCCTAAACCCAGACAGTGATGCACGTGCATATAAGAAGAGATGCAGGTATCTGGCTTGAACCAATGTGCATCAGAGTAAATCAAAGTGTAGTAAACTGAGCTTGAATTAATGTTGTCTTTATGCACTTTTTCTACTTCAAGGCATGAACTGATAATAGTTGAAAGATTGCTTTTTTTAATTAAAGGAAATTATTATTATTATTGGTTGTTTTGTTGTTGCCCTGTGAAAAAGATTTACATTAAACAGTAATTCGAAAGGCTACAGATAGAAAGACATAATAAGAAACGAATACCACTAATGTGTGTTTTATTTCAAATTTAATTTATCATGTGTTTATAATATTAAACTTAGGTTGTTCCAGATTCAATGTTTATACAAAACTAAAGTATGAAATATGAAATGGTTAAAAATGACACATCTGGAGGGACGGAAAACATGCACAATGTGCAATAAATGCAATAAATATTGAGTTTGGCCAGTGACTTCATCCCAGTTTTTAATTTTGGCCCACTGTGAATTTGAGTTTGACACCCCTGAACTAAAGGATAGGTCAGATAATCTTTCTGTAGAATTGTGGAGCTGAAAAAAATAATACAGCAATTAGAGATTACACACATTGAACAATGTGGTGTCTGAGCTACAACAGCAGAACACCATGTTGGGGTTTAATTCTCTCAACCAAGAGCAAGAAATTACTTGACTTGACATATGAAGACTGATATCAGATGAGGTGACCCCTCTTGTGCCGTTTAACCCTCATAAAGAGCCCACATTTCTTTTCCAATTGTGGCACTTGCCTACACCATCTTATCTCACCACCAGTGGGCAGTCCGACATAGAAAAGACAACGTGTGGTTATAGCTTCCTCAAAGTATATACAGTATAAACTACCTGGATTGCACATAAATCGTCTACATCCCTTTTCCATATTTCTGTACTTCTCTCTAACCAAATATACTATAATTTCACAAACATCTTTGTAACATCTTTATTATTCAAACTGAAATTACACTGAACGTAATAACAAAAATCAGAATAACTCCTTTAAAGAATAACTTCAAAATTCCTGATGAACAAAAGTGCTTTGAAGATACAATCTGCCTAAAACTCTGTTGTGAGGAATTATAGCACACCTTTTAAAAATACATAAAACAAACAGGAAAAATAAGTTAGAGTTTAACTGTGTCAGGAGGAGTGTGTTATGGGTACACAATACAGTGTTTATGTAACAAGTTTCTGGGATAATGAATTGACTAATTAAATGAGGATTAAGCGTTAGTGATGAAGAGAGAAACAAGAGCAGAGAAACACATCTTGCAACCAAAGCCAATGATGAAATAAACTGAAAATAAATTATAGTAAATCTTTCATGATCTCAGCAGAGAAGTCAAGTCAAGTCAAGTCAAGTCAAGTCAAGAAGCTTTTATTGTCGTTTCAACTATATATAGCTGATGCAGTACACAGTAAAATAAAACAACGTTCCTGTCACAGAAACAGAAAAACACAGGGCCAAGAACTAGTGGAAAGATCCTCGCCACGTAAAGTGCATGTGTGCAACTGGTGCAAACAGTGCAAAAGACAACACAAGATAGTGCAATACAACACAGGACAGTGCAGGACAATACACAATACACAAAACACAAAATAGCTCCAGTAAAGCACAAGCAAATAAAGCACATAGTAGAAACATTCAGCTGCATAATTTATTAATTCTGCAATGCATGCTGGGAGTTCTGTACTGTTCATCCAACATGCATTGCGACATGAAAGTTTGATGTGCCCCCAAACATGTTTTTTTTTTTTGTGCATAAAACGTTTTTGAAATCTTTTAATATTTGGTAATGTCCCCAAAGCTTTCTTGTTCAATTGTAATACTTACCACAAACACTATGAAACTTATTAGATTTAAAAGAAAACAAAAGTTCAAATACTGATTATAATAAATAAATTAAAAAGTTTATAAATATATGACTCAACTTAAAAAAAAAAAAAAAAACTGTTATAATACATAAACATAAATCTAATAGCAAATAGTCAAGGATCACAAGCCCAACTAAAGCAACCACTGATCTACAAAATGGTGAGGTCAAACAAAAAATTTTTAATTAAGTCTCAAAGGATGTTTTGTAAATATATGACAAAAATAAAGTCAAACTGTAAAACTGTTCTTTAATCATTTGGGGGTTTTTTTGGTTGATTTTGTCTGAGGCTGTGGCTGTATGTCAGTTGTAGTTTTGCAATTCACATTATACTGTTTATACTTTCTCCAAAACAACAGAATTACTCAGAAAGCATTATTTTATAGGAGATTTTACTGTTTTAATAAAAAAAAAAATAAAACCAGCATGTTACTGGCAGAATGTGGCTGTTTGTTTACAGCTATTTTTTTTTACTCTTCAGCAGTTTCAGGAATACTCAGGCCAGCCCTTCTGCAACAACAAATAATCCATGGTAGAAATGTTTTTTTCTTTTTTTTTTAAACATACAACAATTTGACAGACTTTTGTTAGTTAAATTCACTGCATACAAACACCAAGAGTTAAAAATCAACTAAAAATAAAACATTAAATCTCTTAAGAAATCAGCAGAGGATGATTAAATAACTCCAAACATACCATTATCAGCTTTACTTATTTCTAACTGGTGTGTCTGTTTTTCTGTAATTTGTGTATAAATTTGTAGTAGTTTTACATTAGTAAGTTTCCCACAATTCTGAGATAAATGTAACTAGCTTACCTTTATCTACAATTATTAGCTAGGTTGGCTTGTCATTCCTATTCTCCTGTTAATTAACTTCACCATTTCTACAATTTATAATACACTTGCTACTGTTACCTTATTACTTATTACACTTATTACTAACCTGTGTGTCTTAATCTGTCATATTGAGATTTTAGCTGTTGAATTTTAAGGCACCATAATAGCAATCAGTGATTACTTCACTTGGGCTCTTGAACCTTGACATAATAATTTTAGTTTTGCTTTGGTTGTTGTCATTAGTTGTTACATAAAAACCTGAAAGGAAATTTAATCTCTTGTGAGTGTGTGATCAATGGCTAATACATTTCTACCACTGATACAACAGCAATCAATTATTACTTAATGTTTTAAACATTAAAAAGAATAGAATCCTGAGCAAACTTCAATGCACACGGACATCAAAAGTTAACATATTAATCTCAACATTGGTGGCAATCAATATTTTGGGGAAAATAAAAAAAAATCAACCCTGAACATTTTACAAAACAGTCTACTGAAAATGAACAAACAAAACAACAACAAAATAAAAGCAATTAGAGAAAATATTAAGAACATTCTGCTGCATAGTTTATTAGTATTTAGTATTTTCTTTTTAGATTCAGATTTTTTCAAATTAAAAGCATTTGCCATCGCTTTTCTTTGTGTCACATGTATGATATATAGGCACTGGTATTATGGTGTTGCTGGTATCTAATATTTTATATATTAATGTGTATAGAATTTTTTAATCTATAGATTTTTTAATCATGGGCTTGCGGTGTTGCTCCCTATTAATGATTTCTCCCACTTAAAAAGATGAGAGAGGCCTGTAATTTTCATAGGTATTTCAACTATGAGAGACAAAATGAGAAAAAAAAATTAAGAAAAAACACATTGTCTAATTTAAAAAAAATTTATTTGCAAATTATGGTGGAAAATAAGTATTTGCTCAATAACAAAAGTTCATCTCAATACTATGTTATATACCCTCTGTTGGCAATGACAAAGATCAAACGTTTTCTGTAAGTCTGTAAGGTTTTTACACACAAGGTTTTTACACACTGTTGCTGGTAGTTTGGCCCATTCCTCCATGGAGATCTCCTGTAAAACAGTGATGTTTTGGGGCTGTCGCTGGGCAACACGGATTTTCAACTCCCTCTAAAGATTTTGTATGGGGTTGAGAACTGGAGACTGGCTAGGCCACTCCAGGACCATGAAATGCTTCTTACGAAGCCACTCCTTTGTTGCCCGGCCGGTGTGTTTGAGATCATTGTCATGCTGAAAAACCCAGCCACGTTTCATCTTCAATGCCCTTGCTGATGGAAGGAGGTTATCACTCATAATCTCACGATACATGGCCCCATTTATCCTTTCCTTTAAACAGATCAGTCGTCCTGGTCTCTTTGCAGAAAAACAGCCCCAAAGCATGATGTTTCCACCCCCATGCTTCACAGTAGTTATGGTATTCTTTGGATGCAACTCAGCATTCTTTCTACTCCAAACACAACAAGTTAAGTTTTTACCAAAAAGTTCTATTTTGGTTTCATCTGACCATATGACATTCTCCCAATCCTCTTCTGGATCATTCAAATGCTCTCTAGCAAACTTCAGATAGGCCTGGACATGTACTGGCTTAAGCAGGGGGACACGTCTGGCACTGCAGGATTTGAGTCCCTGGCAGCGTAGTGTGTTGATGGTAGCCCTTGTTACTTTGGTCCCTGCTCTCTGAAGTCATTCACTAGGTCCCCCGTGTGGTTCTGGGATTTTTGCTCACCGTTCTTGTGATCATTTTGAACCTATGTGGTGAGATCTTGCGTGGCGCCCCAGATTGAGGGAGATTATCAGTGGTCTTGTATGTCTTCCATTTTCTAATAATTGCTCCCACAGTTGATTTCTTCACATCAAGCTGCTTATCTATTGCAGATTCAGTCTTCCCAGCCTGGTGCAGGTCTACAATTTTGTTTCTGGTGTCCTTTGACAGTTCTTTGGTCTTGGTTGTATTGGAGTTTGGAGTCTGACTGTTTGAGGTTGTGGACAGGTGTCTTCTATACTGATAATGAGTTCAAACAGGTGCCATTAATACAGATAACAAGTGGAGGACAAAGAAGTTACAGGTCTGTGAGAGCCAGAAATCTTGCTTTTTTGTAGGTGACCAAATACTTTTCCACCATAATTTGCAAATAAATTCTTTAAAAATCAGACAATGTGATTTTCTGGATTTGTTTTTCTCATTTTGTCTCTCCTAGTTGAAGTGTACTTATGATGAAAATTACAGGCCTCTCTCATCTTTTTAAGTGGGAGAACTTGCACAATTGGTGGCTGACTAAATACTTTTTTTGCCCCACTGTATGAACACTCACAGTTATACAAAGAGGACTTGAATTTCAGGGGTTGTTGATACCACGAGGGTGAGCTCCAATCACTTGAGCAGATATAATCCCGCCCATACTGAGATCTCGCTCCACTATATACAAATATCCAGGTAAAGGTCTACTAAGCTCTGCACAAGTCAACGTTTTGTCAATGGTTTCAGTCTGTCTAAATAGGAATTTTGGACTGTAACAAAATGAGAATTTACATAGAAAGGTTTACATTTCACATATTATATTTTAACATAATGTATTTATGATATTATAGGAAAAGCACTGCTTCAACAACAGTCATTAGCTGTTGTGGCTGTTAATGTAACACATTTCCATGTAATTTTATATATATATATGTATATAATATAATGTAATTTAAATTAATTTGCTGTAGGCAGAAATCAATAGTTTTGATTAAAATGCACCTCTGTAGTTTAATACAGAAATTGAGCATTTTGTGTATTGGAAATCAACAACTTTAAGAGCCCTTATAGAGAGCTTGAATCAACTTAAATATTTGCAACACTTACACAATCTTATTTCACCACAAAGAAACAATCCAACATAAAAAATACTATATACGGATCTACTTCGTTGGTCATCTACAATCCCCAATGTTTATTTGTCTAGTTAAGATGGTTTTCTGGCCATGATAGCTTCAGTTTTCTGTCTAGATTGCTCAGTAGAACCAGGTGAGATCTTCCAAAGCTGTAGTACATCTACCATACTGCTCTTATGTGTTGAGATGCTTTTCTGCTCACCATGGTCGTATAGAGTAATTGAGTTACTATGTATCTCCTTAATCTTCTTCTTCTTCTTCTTCTTCTTTCGGCTGCTCCCATTAGGGGTTGCCGCAGCGGGTCATCCGACTATGTATCTCCTTAATAGCGGCTTAAATTAATGCAGTGGTTTTTCTCTCTTTCTCTATTTTTTGCCACAGATTTGTTTTTCTCTAGGTGTCTTTTTGTCTTTTGCAAAAAATACAATTTTACATTAGCAGTGTTTTTTTTTAAAAAACCTGTTTAATGTTTGTGAATCTGGTTAGTGCTTTATTTTAATGTAAAAATTATATTTTTCTATGAAAAATAAACCATAACCTTAACCAAATTAAGTGATTACTATTTTAGATGAAAACTGTTTTTTCACATGCAATAAATATAGTATTTCTGTTGTCACTTATTTTACTCTTATTTTCATAATTAATGATACCAGATTTAAGAAGTTTAATATAACTAGAACCCAAAATGCTGTATGCACACCTTTGGGATGAATTTGTACTCTGACTTCACCCCAGACCTCCTCATCCAACATCAGTGCCTGAACTCTATAATATTTATATAGCAAAATGTATAAATCCTCGCAGCCATGTTGCAAAATATTTTGGAAAGCCAGGGGGGAAGTTAAAAAGCCTGTATGCATGTAATGTTTAGGTGTTTTTGTGTTGCCTGCCTCTACAGTGTACAGTGTAAGTGTGTGTGCCAGGTGCACTGTGACTGGTGTACCATTAGTGGAATAGTCCTGCCAGAATAGTGTGTGTGACCAGAATACCATGATGAAAGTCAGTAGACCCATTGCTGTGTAGCTTCGCAGTCTATTAAGATGCAACCTCAGAAATATACACATAAACTTATGAAATATAATGTAAATATCAGATAATTACAGAATATGAGCTCAAACATCAGATTAAACAACATGGTTCCATCTTTATTCGGTATCTAAACTGCATTTTTAGCTCATCTTTTGTGAACTGTAGTAAGATCTGACTTAGAAACAAACATTTACTCTGCAATTAAAGACAAGTAAATTACAGTTAGGTAAAATATTTAATCTCAAAGTGAAGATAAATGTATAAACTTTTATATGCTTCTACCATACTTTGTCAAGAAATGATAAGGTATCAAGTTTATCAGACACCCCTCGCTTGTAGGTAAATATACTCACCTGTGTATAAATGATTTCAAATCTTTATCGTGAAATATCTTGAAAACTTTAACCAACCAACACCTTTATAAACTGTTAGGTAAGAATTAGTAAATTTTCATCTCGGAGGTCGATCATTTCCCAAAATTTGTAGACCAGTGTAATAAAATCTTTAGAACACCTCGTAGCCAAGAAATAGCCAGCAGATGGTGCTGTCGTGCCATTTTATTTTTACATTTTATTTTTTACTATTACTTTTCAGCTCTTAATAAATTACAAGTGTTATTTGCATCACTGCTACAGCTGTCTGGTCAGAGCTTCAGCACCAGAAGAATCCCCCTCCTGACATACAGTAATCACACACTACAGCAATTCTTAAACAGTAGCACACAGTATATCAGCATTAAAGCATTACCTATTGGTTTTTTTTTTGTTTGTTTGTTAAGATTTTGTATTCTATATGTAAGATTTTTCTGTCCCTCGATGTTCTCGTGTAATACATTAAAACTACTGCATTATTCTGCACTCAGCTCACAACTTTCAACGTTTTTATCACCTACTGGTCACTTGGGCTTAATTACAGAACAAGTCCCATAATTGCATACATAATTATATCACAAATCAGTAACATAATTAAGTTAAATAAATACATACATGTTTATTAGTTTGCAGTGTTGGAGAGAGTTTCAATGTCAAATATCTTACTTTTTACTCAAATACATTTTGCGAAATCAGTCGTTCTTTTTTATTTATGAGCGGAAATAAACTTAACCCGTCAAACACGCAGCAAGTCACCAATCAGGGTCGAGCGCGCGCGCTGCGCTTCTTTCGAGTGCCGCCTGGCGGATTAATACGAAATGACCAGCATCTTCCTGTGGGGCGTCAAGAGCGAACACGCAAAAAAAACATTGTTTGTTGTTGTTGTTGTTGTTGTTGTTGTTGTTGTTGTTGTTGTTACCGCTCATTTGCACGGTCGCGTCAATTATTATATCATGTAACGGTTAATGAACCTGGTCTGGACTCGGAGTGTGCATCCACCACCAGGAGAAGTTTCTTCACTCATACACTCAGAAAGGAGAGGCGGGGTTTGGGTGACGTCATGCCAGTAAGAAGAACTGAATACAAATTAAAATAATGTATGAAAAAAAGGGCCTAAACCCTCAGGAGCCCAAATCAGGTTGAAAAATGAAAAAAGAAGTAGGTGGGCAAAGTGCAAAAGATAAAGGTGTATATGCATCTCTATCCATCATCTCGTTATGAGGATAGTATAAGCTGCTGCATTTAATGAAACGGGCTAATAACTGTATATCACTTCGATTATGTGTTGACTGCTGTGCTTTTACACATAGTTCATTATAACGTGTGTAGCTTGCAACAATCACAACCTAACTAGTCTGATTGGATTGTAGTTAAATTGGCACTTATAGATTTGGTCTTTAACTGAGATCATAAATTGTGCATAATGATGTGTATTTAATTGTGCATTAAATACTTTAAGGGTTATATTCATACATGAAATGGAGCTCTCAGAAATGACGATAAGTGAAGTGAAGTGATGATAGCTGAAGCACACTGAAACTAATCAAAGAGGGAGTCCCCCACCTCACCCAGGGTGCCAGCTAGAACCACTATTGCTGGTTGGTGGTATCTACTTATCACAAACATACGGATTAATGTGTTAAGAGTAACATTAGTCTTTTTACATAAACCGAGTTGATTAAGCAAAGAGTCTTGTGCTAAAAATTATAATAGGAACATTACAGCCATAATAAATCATAGTACTTTGTATACTTCAGTACATCTGAAGCCAAATACCTTTGCACTTTTACTCAAGTGAGTTTATAGGGAGCACTTTTACTTTTACTAGTGTCATATTTTACCTACTGTATCTCTACTTTTACTTAAGTACATGCTTTATGTACTTCGTCCACCACTGTTAGTTTGTGGAATAATAAGTGGAAGGGATAGGAAATTCTCTAATCTCTGATAGTACTATACTAACACTACACAGTGTTATTTCTATACAGTACAGTTTCATAGCAGCCAAATGTATATATTTATCTTAACACACCCCCTCTCTCATTGTGCCGGGGTCTATTTATAATAATACACTTATCCATTAAACGAAATGTGATGGCAATTAAAAAACTTAAATGAGAAACCGTGCTTATCCAAAATGGACCTAAATTTCAGAGCTTGTTGATACCATGAGGGTGAGGAGTTTATTTCCACGTGTTCACAGGTCAGGAGGCTCCGCCTACTTGAGCAGACATGACTCCGCCCCTCTCTCTCCAGTGCTATGGTTACCCAAGGCAGTGTTCAAAAGAGAAGCTTAGCGGAGTCTGAAATCATGGCAAGGGGACAACGATTTTTCGACTTGAATCTCTCAGTAGCTTTGGAACTGTCCGTTCATCTTCCTCTTCTTTTATTCCTCCTCACTGGTAGGTTATTTTTTATTACGGTTACTGAAGGAAGTTGGAAGTTTGCTGTGTAACAGTGCGGTCTGTAACTGCAGCTTTTAGCACAACACATCTGCTGCTCCAGCAGCAAACTGCAGCCCACTGTATCACGTGTGTTATAGATGTAAACATGTACTACTGTGATGTATTAATGATCTACTGTAATGATGAACAGAACTATTCATTACTGATGATTTTGCTTATGGACACATTGTACAGCTGCAAAAGCATCATTAGGCGGTTCTCAGTATTGTTTGGCTTGACAAAACCTGAAAATGATTTAACATGAAAGATAGCACTGTGTTCAGTAAAGGTTATTTTTTTATTTTTTTGTAGATTGCAAATAAAGCAACTAATATATGTGTCTACTAAATATCCAGGTAAAGGTCTACTGAGCTCTGCACAGGTCAACATAAAGACAACAGTGTTGCAACTTATGGCAACAGTTTCAGTTTGTCTTTTAACTTTTTTTACTGTAAAAAAATGTGGATTTATTTAGAAGTTTTCATTTCACCAATGTATTTTATAAAATTATAGGAAAAACACTGCTTTTAACAACAGTCATCAGCTGGCGGTTAATGTAACTAATTTTCATATAATCACGATTAACAGAATGTAAGCTAATGATATAATTGAAGTTAGATTAATTTGCTATATACACAACTCAAGAGTATTCATTAAAATACACATTGTTTTGTTGGGATGAAATTAGTATCAAGATTATTAGTCCTTCCATAATTTTACTGTGAATACATAAGGAATTAAAAAAGCTTTCAAGGACAGGTCAGACTCCTTCGTATCATCACTGGGACAATGAGTGACGAGTCATTTATAAACTGTAGGATGGTACATGTGCATGATTAAGAACTGAACACTCCTGCCCATTGGTAAAGCAACTGTCAACAGCCGACCTGGACTTTTTTATCCACTATTCATACTATCTCAGGTACTGCTACCAAACCAAGAGTATGGTGCTGTGAACCTTCTTTTTCTTCTTCTTTCGGCTTCTCCCATTAGGGGTCGCCACAGCGGATCATCCGTCTCTATACCCCCCTTTCCTCTACATCTGTCTCTTGGATGTAGAGGACAGGGGGGTATAGAGACGGATGATCCGCTGTGGCGACCCCTAATGGGAGAAGCCGAAAGAAGAAGAAGAAGTAGGTCCACCCCAACCACATGCATGTCTTCCCTCACCATATCCATAAATCTCCTCTTTGGTCTTCCTCTTTTCCTCCTTCCTGGAGGCTCCATCATCAGCATTCTTCTACCGATATACCCCATGTCCCTCCTCTGAACATGTCCAAACCATCTCAATCTCGCCTCCCTCGATTTGTCTCCAAAATGTCCTACATGTGCTGTCCCTCTAATAAACTTATTTCCAATCCTGTCCATCGTCGTCACTCCCAACAAAAACCTCAACATCTTTAGCTCTGCTACCTCCAGCTCCACCTCCTGTCTTTTAGTCAATGCCACTGTCTCTAATCCATACAACATCGCAGGTCTCACCACAGTCCTATACACTTTCCCTTTCACTCTTGCAGATACTCTTCTATCACAAATCACTCCTGCTATCACTCTTCTCCACTCACTCCACCCTGCCTGCACTCTTTGGACCTGCTCCCTTTATATTATTTATATAATAATTTCACTGTGGAGATATTGGCAGGAATAATTTCTCCTAATTATGTAGCAGTGAGTGTTGTCTCTTCACATTCAATCCAGCACAGCCTGCTGCCATTCATATACTATTTTTGTGTGGCTTCGCTCTAGCAGCAGCACTTTCAGTTGAGCTTTATTTGAGGCAAGACCGTCCATCTGCTTTAAGAGAAATACTGAAAGACAGTGGTTCTGCGTAATCGAGGCGTGAACTCTCCTAAACAGGCCAAACCAACTCAAATTACTATAAAGCTGTATTAACCTATAAATATGGATACACATAGAGTAATTCAGACAGCTCATATACAAGCTAACTATTGCAGTCAGTCTTCAAAATAGACATAACTGTTACTTATCTCATAGATTTGTTCTCAGTAAAAAAATTTTACATATAAATCAGATTCCATAATTTTTTGTAAAATTAAGTACATCAATAGGAATTTCATAATTATTATTTTTTATAAATGCTGATTTGTTGTGATTTTCATGTATTGCTATCTCTAGAGTTCTTTCTCTACTTGGTTGAATGGTTCAATAAAGAAATACCACTGAGTGGCAGTTCTGTGGACGGAAGCTATGTGTTGATGAGAGAAGTCAACGGAAAATGCCCAGACTGCCTTAAGATGACAAAATGGCTAGAGTAAGTCAGATAACCATTTAGTAGAATTGTGGAGCAGAAAAAGCGTAAGATGTCTGTGCTATAATGTCAGAAGATCGAATTGGGTTCCAATTCTGTCAAAAAAAAAAGCCCCAGTGATGTAGTACATCCACCTCAAGGTTTTTTTGTGCAGAGATGATTTTCTGCTCTCCTCGGTTAAAAAAGTTAATTATTTGAGTTACTACATGTATCTTTACTGTCAACTCATAATGTTTTTATTAATAATTGTATTGCTTTTCCTCTTATCAATTTTGGATTTAAGCCCACAGAGGTCATTCAGTTTTGATTTTGCCCTCTTCAGCAGTTTCTGAAATACTTAATCCAGCTCTTCTGGCAACAGCCATGCCATGAAAAAAGTTTTTTACCTGTTCAAAGGTTTGACGTTAACATTAACTAAAGCTTTTGAGCTGAAATTTTGAATTCAATGTCCTGTTGACACATGATAGGCTGATAATTGCAAAAATAAGCCGAGTACAGCTGTTTATATTAAAGTGGAGGTGTGTGTAAATATGTTCACCATATCATAACACAAAATTAGAATACTGATGCGCTTATGTTCATGTTTCTAGAGCAGGGGTGGCCAACCAGTCAGAGACCAAGAGCCACATTTTTTACTGTGTTACCACAAAGAGCCACATCATACACATGGGCACACATGAACATCACCCATCCCTTCCTCTTACACACACACACACACACACACACACACACACACACACACACACACACACACACACACACACTGTCTCACACACACTGTCTCACACACACAAACTCTCAGTTCAACCAAGTCCACAATCCAAAATATAATAATTTACAATAGCGTTTTTTTTTTACTATGCATGCTGCTTAGTGGCATTCCAGGTTAGAGTGAAACTGTGATTCAGTAGCTGTGTTAATGTCCCACAGTGTTCAACAGTGTGGCGGGACAGTTGGACGTCTGATACAATGCGTTTTAGTTTGTCGTTTTTAAAAGACAAGATTTCAACAACGTCACTGAGGCATTATTTAACAAACTCCCCTTCATTGTATGGCCAACTTGTGCTTGTGAAGTTCAGTCCCTTTTTGAAATTCCTGGTTGATATTAGCATGGAGTGAGCTGAAGTGGCGATGAAGATTTAAAGATTCGAAATGCGCTAATGACGCCTGATATAAGGCAGAATGACTTGCCATTACGCTCAACATAATAAATATAAACTCTCCCACTCTATTAAAAATGTCCTGTGTTCATCTTCATCATCGTTTTTGTTTTATGTGCGTGTTCGCTTCGCTTGAGTTCAACACGGTATTTTCATCAAATGCGCATGTGCGTGAGATGAAAATACTGCAAAGTTCCCCAGTAGGGGCAAGATCATTTAAGTCTTAAAAATACCGTATTGCACTCAACGAAGCGAACACGCACATTAAAAAAACACAAACTTTGATATGAACGTAAGAGCCGCATGAAACCAGGCAAAGAGCTGCATGCGGCTCGAGAGCCGCGGGTTGGCCATCCCTGTTCTAGAGCATGTGGTATTATTAAATACAAAACAAATATGTTTTGTATATGTTATATGTGACCTAATGTTCAGATTTTAACAGAATCAAATTAAGATTATTTTGGTGTCTTTTAAAATTTTTACTTTAAATGTGATCAAGGTCTGTTCCCTTAATATGTGAAAATAACTAGTATGTGTCACTGCTTACTGTGCTCATGAATAGAAGCTTCTCTACGGTACACTGTGTTAACTGTACTTACAGTCATAATATCACATGTTCTCTCATAATAACCACATTTGCTTACATTGTTTATTGTTTAAACACCATAATTTCGCAAGATGACAAGCAAGCTCTCAAGCTTGTACAGTATCTCACAGTATGTACAGTATCTCACAAAAATGAGTTCACCCCTCACTTTTAACAACCATTTTATTATATGTTCTCAAGAGACAATACAATAGAAATGAAAGGAAGGGCATCATGTTCTGCTTCAGAATGTCATAGTACATGTTTCCATCAATGAACTGAAGCTTCACAGTAACAGCAGCACTCATGCAGCCCCAGACCATGATGATACCACCACTATGCTTGCCTGTAGGCAAAACACAATATTCTTGGCATTCTTCACCAGGGCGTCTCCACACATGCTGGACACCATCTGAGCCAAACAAGTTTATATTAGTCTCATCAGACCACAGGACATGGTTCCAGTAATTTATGTTCTTGGACAGGTCAACTTCAGCAGATTGGTAGTGGGGTTGCTTGTGAGCCAGCTTGAGAAGAGTCTCCTTCTGGGATGACGTAAATGCAAACTGATTTGTTGCAGTGTGTGTCGTACAGTCTGAGTACTGACAAGCGGACCTTCTGCTTCTGCATTCTCTAAAGCAATGCTGCAGCACTCATGCGTCTTATTTATGAAGCAGCTTCTGCACCTGACAAAAAAACACGTGGACTCAACTTGTTTGTGGAGAGCAACAATTCTAATTCTCGAATCCTCAGAGAGTTCTTTGTCGTGTGGTGTTGAACATAGAGTGGTCAGTATGAGAGAATTGTACTCAAAACACCAAATTTAAACTGCTTTAATACAAGTACAAGATACACAGATTTGTATGGTCCTGTCAAGCAGTCAAAAAAGTGAACATGATAAATCGAGCATGTGGCTTTGTATGATTACACAATGTACAGCTGGTATTATTTAGGGTGTACTCACTTTTGTTGCCATCTATTTTAACAATAGTGTATGTTGAGTTATTTTCAGAAAACAGTAAATCTGTACTGCTGTACAAGCTGCACTATAAAATATATACAAGTTTCATTTCTCTAGTATTGTCCCTTGAGAAGATATAATAAAATCGTTGCTGAGGGGTGCACTCACTTTTGTAAAACCTAGAGACCTCTTGGAGAGTTATGCCTGTCAATATAGACTCTGATGATGATAATTCTCCTTGTTAGTGTTCCATCAATAGTTTTACAGTTGTTGCTCCTAGGCTGCGGTGATGACCCCTCACTCATTCATAGTTTATTTTAATGTCAAATCTTTTGTCCTCTGATCAGTTTAACCATGCAGCTCAGTTTAACCAACCACAGTGTGTTGTGCAAATACAGGAATGTTTTACAGTCACCAGTTTTTTTAGGTTTAAGCCTTATCATTAGTAGAACTCTTAATGTCTGTAATATCTTACCCCAGTATTTGCAGTTCATGTAGAACAACCTTTTAAATCACATATGGGAATCTCACATGAGACTCTTTGAGATTAAAGGCACATGAAGTGTGGGCAGGGGGTAATGTAGTGGACATACAAACACTTAAAATAAGCTGCTGGATCTATTGTGAGTCAATTTGTCTTGTTCTAGAAACCTAATTGGCTCCATGAAGGAGACCATACACAGCGTTATCAACAAAGGGTGTCTGGGTGTACCAGGATTAATTCATCACTTAAACACATGGGCTTTTTCAACAGCAAAACCCCTACCCCTTGCACTGACCTGCCCCCTTGAGGATAATCTTAGTGAGCATTTTGGGTTTTTTTTATTGTAAAATGGAGAACATTCTTTAGTCTGTTATCACAAAAACAGGAGTAGCCTGAGCTCTTTTTTGGATTTTTAGTCAGGCCTTTGTCATCCCTGCCTATTTAGAGCTGCCAAATTTGCAGGCTGATATGTGTATTATATAAACACATCAGCTAATGACACATGGAATTTACTGACTGTAAGTCAATCTTGTTGTCGAGTTCTTTATAATCTTCGAAAGCTGCAGATGCTCCCTCAGCCTGAAGTGATCTGAGATGACTGTTCAAATGACAGTCAAAGTATGGTGTGACACATTACTATCTTTAATGTCACTGTCCATTATTTCCATTAGTTTTCAGTGATTTTCAGCCCCTTGCTCTCTCAGCCTCTTGTGCTGCCTGAGATACTAGAATGAGATTTAAATTCAAAATGTGATATCAAATTAGACGTCTTCACAAAGTTTATATGGCAAAAACTTACATATAATATGTATAACTGTACAAGCAACACTGGCAATACAAGGCAATTAAAAAAGATAATACTAATATTAAAATATTTAGCCTAACATAGTAGTTATGAAAGGGAAGGGGAGTTGTGTGTGCTATCACTGAAACATTCTTTAACTAGACATATTTATGCCCTAATTTAATCTAAGGGGCTAAAATTACACGTCAAATTCACAATTTTTAACAAGGCAACTAACAAAAACAGCTGTTGTTTCATTTCAAGTTGCTTTATGGAAAAATGTTTGGAACGCTGTTCTTGTGTCAGCCTAATGTTCCACTCACTCACGCCTAAAATATAAAGGTTTAGGCTTTAGTGAGTAAATATAGACAGGTTAAAAATGCAGGCATTGTTTTGTGTATGTGAAATAACACTAATCTGCCATTTGAACGGGAACATTTACACTAAAGGAGTTGTGTGAAAAGAAAAATGCTTTAGAGTGTCATGTTGAGAAAACTGCAGCATTTTCTTACCTCAGCAATTCACTGCTTGAATGATTCATTGAATTTTTATTGGTCTACTTTGGCCAACATCCAGCTTATAGAAAACCTAGATATTTCTAGCTATCACCAACTGTCAATAATATAACCTGTGAACTTTTAGCATTGTACACTGCAGCCAGTGTGTGTGAGCCAGGTGCAGTAGTGCTGCAGTGGTGCTGAGGGGAAAAGAAGGCGCATGGCCAGAAACAAGCAATGCCTGGCGTGAACATAATTTCATTAAAGTGGAAAAATGTTACATGTTGGTTTTAACTCCTGGTCACTAGCTAGTTGCAAGTATTAGTTATTTATTAGACTTATTTTAATTAATTGCCTATTAATATAATCAAATCTGAAGTTGGAATTATAAATAAATCTAAACTGTATTATTGTTAGACTATTATTATCACCCAATACTAGCGGTACATGTATTCGTACAGGGCTTTCAGTTCAGTTAGTATTCACCTAGCACTTCAGTATTACTGTTTTTTTATATTATTATTATTATTATTATTATTATTATTATTATTATTAAACTTGAAAACATACACAACAATGCCAGGGGTACAAAAAAGAAACTAGAGACGCAGCGCACTGTGACGGCTCACTCCATAGCAAAAATACGATTTGCAGTGCGATGAAATGTGACTTGTAGTTCGTTGTAATACTCACATGTGCAACCACTTCCTGATTTTCGCCAACGCTATTGATATGAATTCTTCAGCATTTGCTTCTAGAATCTCTCTTAAAAAGAAAACATCCTGACAATTCCACATGTTGAGGGAGTGAAAGAATAAAGGATGGAAGGAATAAAGACATTTGTTCAAGTATGCTGAAATAAGTAGAACAGTTAAGTGGAACATATCATTAGAAAATTTTATAATAAATGTAAAACAAACACACACACACACACACACACACACACACACACACACACACACACACACACACACACACACACACACAAGGAAATAACAGGCTTTTAGATTAGGCATTAGATGGGATAGCCAAGATAAAAGTTTGAAAAGTTAATTATCATTTATATTTTAACTTTTTTGTGTAAAGTTCAGTTTACTTGGTATTTTCTAGGCTTAAAGCACAAAGTATGAAAAGTTTCAAACTACATTTTATGTCCAGTCATGGAAATTCAAGCATTAAAATATAAAAAATAAAACAAAATTCTCAAAATAAACAGATTAGTTATTTACTTACTTATCATTTGTTAATGGTTAGTATTCATGGTTAAATGACTATCATAAATAAGAATGAAAGCATCACTCACAGTACTTAACACAAGTCCAGAATATGATGGCCACATTATCTGCAATGGCATTGATCTTCCCTATGCAGTATGTGCTAAAATGAAGACTGCTGCAGCATCACTTGCTACAGCAACACAACCTGCTGCAAGTCACTCACTGTAAGTAAAAGGGTCAGTCATGTGGAATGAAACAGATGTGATTGGACTGAGTCATTTACTTTAGCAACATAGTGTTATTGTAACTCAGGAATCATTTTTATGAGATGGACTAGCAGTATTATTTATTAAACCATTACAATTATTCGGATAAAAGTCTGATCATTGTATGTATGCTCACTGTTTATGTTTTGTTCCCTTGGTACTCCGTTTAAATCGGTTCAATATATTTCATGTATATGTTGGTTTTAAAATTTAAAATTTCCTAAAATAACAAAAAGGATGCATGCATACAGAGAATGCTACAAGAATGGGGACAGAATATTGTACAGTCAGGCCAGGGACACTGCCAACGGAGATTAGGGTGGCTAAGAGTAGCTACTCAAAAACCTGGAGAATCTGATTTCAACCAACGACCCTGCTTTAGGGTGAAAAGGGATGAGAGACATCACAAGCTACAAGACACCATCCCCCAGCTCTGTAGGGAATCAACAACTGATTAATGACCTGAATGAGTTTTACTGTAGATTTGAATGCCCTGGTCTCACACCTCACACCCGTTCTGACCATCTCACCACTCAACCATCAACACCTCCAGCAGCCCCCCTCTCCCCCTCCTGTACTTCAGATCAGTGAAGATAATGTGCATCAGGTCTTCAGGAAACAAAATAGAAGGAAAGGACCAGACGGAGTTTCACCAGCCTGTGTAAACACCTGTACAGACCAGCTGGTGTACATCTTCTCACAGATCTTTAACAGATCGCTGGAACTGTGTGAAGTGCCTGCCTGCTTCAAACATTCCACCATCCTCCCCATTCCAAAGAAACCAAAAATCACTGGACTTAATGACTACAGACCCATGACCTGTGGTCATGATGTCATTTGGGAGACTGCTATTGGCTTATCTGAAGGACATCACTGGACCCTTTCTGGACCATGTGTAGTTTGCTTACCGAGCAAATGGGTCTGTGGATGATGCAGTGAACATGGGACTTCACTTTATCGTGCAACATTTGGACAAATCAGGGACTTATGTAAGGATTCTGTTTGTGGACTTCAGATCGGCCTTCAACACTATCATTCCAACACTTCTCCACACCAAACTAACCCAGCTCTCCGTTCCTAGCGCTATCTGTCAGTGGATCACCAGCTTTCTGACAGATAGGCAACAGCTAGAGAGACTGGGAAAATTCATGTGAATCAGCAGTACTATCAGCACTGGTGCCCCCCAGGGGTGTGTTCTTTCCCCTCTGCTCTTCTCCCTGTACACCAAAGCCTGCACCTCTACAGACCCCTCTGTCAAGCTCCTGAAGTTTGCAGATGACACTATAGTCATCAGCCTCATCGATGATGGTGACGAGTCTGCATACAGAAGCAAGGTTCAGCAGCTGGCCGCCCGGTGCACTCATAACAACATGGAGCCTAATACGCTCAATACAGTGGAGATACAGTGCCCTCCACAATTATTGGCACCCCTGTTTAAGATGTGGTCGTGGACTGCTAAAAATTCTCCTTTTTGTTAAAACAACATAGAACCCAAATGCAAAAAAAGAGAAAAATACAACCTTTCATTTAAGTACATAACTTTGGTGGTAAAAAAAATCATACATTTAGAAAAAAAATAAAACTTGAAATCATGTGTCCCACAATTATTGGCACCCCTAACAATTCCTCTGAAAAATTTAATTGTTTTTTTTTTTTTATATATATTTTTCTGTAGTTGCTAAGGTTGGTCAGGGTATCTAGGGACTTTTAATTAGTAATTCATGATTTCCTGTTTCCCTGGGGTATAAATATGACGTGACACAGAGGCCTAATTCTCTTACCCATTTGTCAACATGGCAAAGACAAGAGAACACACCATTCAAGTAAGGCAGATGTGTGTCGACCTTCATAAGTCAGGCAATGGCTACAAGAAAATAGCCACTCGCCTTAACTTGCCGGTATCTACAGTCAGAGGAATCATGAAGAAGTTTAAAACAACTGGAACAGTGACAAACAAGGCTGGAAGAGGTCCCAAGTTTATCTTGCCACAACGCACAGTGAGGAGGATGGTAAGAGAAGTAAAAAAATTTCCCAAGCTCACCGTCACAGAATTGCATCAAAGAGTGGCATCTTGGGGTCACAGAGTCTCCAAAACAACCATCAGACGCTCTCTACATGCCAACAAGCTGTTTGGGAGGCATGCAAGGAAAAAGCCTTTTCTCACTAACACTCACAAACGTAAACGTCTGGAGTTTGCTAAGCGGTACTGGGACTTCAACTGGGATCGTGTGCTTTGGTCAGATGAGACTAAGATTGAGCTTTTTGGCAACAAACACTATAAGTGGGTCTGGCGTAAAACAAAAGATGAGTATGCCGAAAAGCACCTCATGCCCACCGTGAAGTATGGTGGAGGATCTGTGATGCTGTGGGCCTGTTTCTCTTCCAAAGGCCCTGGGAACCTTGTTAGGGTGCATGGCATTATGAACGCTTTGAAGTACCAGGATATTTTAAATAAAAGCCTGATGGCCTCTGCCAGAAAGCTGAAGATGGGTCGTCATTGGGTCTTTCAGCAGGATAATAATCCAATACATGTGGCAAAATCTACACAAAAGTGGTTCAGCAGTCACAAACTCAAGGTCCTCCCATGGCCATCTCAGTCCCCAGACCTCAACCCAATCGAAAACCTGTGGGGCGAGCTAAAGAGAAGAGTGCATAAGAGAGGACCCAGGACACTGGATGATCTAGAAAGATTGTGCAAAGAAGAATGGTCAAAAATCCCTCTCTCTGTGTTCTCCAATCTTGTGAAATGTTATAGGAGGAGATTAAGTGCTGTCTTGTTGGCAAAAGGAGGTTGTACAAAGTATTAACATCAGGGGTGCCAATAATTGTGGCACACATGATTTCAAGTTTTTTTTTTTTTCTAAATGTGTGATTTTTTTACCACCAAAGTAATGTACTTAAATGAAAGGTTGGATTTTTCTCTTTTTTTGCATTTGGGTTCTATATTGTTTAAAAAAATAAGGAGAATTTTTTGAAGTCCACGACCACATCTTAAACAGGGGTGCCAATAATTGTGGAGGGCACTGTAATTGTAGAAAACCGTTTTGTAAATAGAGGGCGAGGCCAGGGGAGAAAAGTGGTAAGAAGGCTTCTAGAAGAAGTTAAGGGCACTTCGAGTTAGAGAGAGACACAGAGAGATATATGTGTGTGTGTGTGTGTGTGTGTGTGTGTGTGTGTGTGTGTGTGTGTGTGTGTGTGTGTGTGTGTGTGTGTGCGCGCATGTAAAAGTGAAAGTATCCAATAAAGAGACATGGTTCTGACAAAACTGGTCACCGCCTCACTGTCCCTAATCCCCCTGAACCGTTCCCTCTCCTACAACTCTTTATTTATTTTTCTTTATAAAATGTGCAATAACAATTTTATTCTTTTTTTATTTATTATATTTTACTATATCTATTTAACTTACTAAATTTGCAACTGGAAGCTTCTGTCACCAAAACAAATTCCATGTAAGTGCAAACATATTCGGAAATAAAGCTCTTTTTGATTCTGATTCTGAGTATGTTAGTAATAAATCAGAGAGACTGTGATAAAGAGAAGGTAGATAGAGGGTGTAATAAATAAATACAGAAAATTTACTAACCCTAAAGGAGCAGTTTCTGAAATCACACCATTGACTCCAATTAAACAAATGCAAACAGTGGACACCAGAAACACAAGCTCAGTATGACAAATTTATGCATGATGTTGTGCCCCAAACTTTAAATTTGGTGAACTCTGACCTACAAATTTGTATCGCATGAGGAAGAGTGACTGATCCATCAAGATGAAGAAAAACTGATTATAGTGTTGTCACAGCTTGCTATTTTATATACATAACAGTTTAAAATAACATAAAATGAACAATAAAGCTGCCTGGTTTGCAATGCTGCTGCATACACAAACACGTTGTATATATTTTAACATTGTCATATCCAGTTGTTGACCATTTTCTTAGCACATATCTGAAAAAATGTTGCATGCATCAATTCTAGTGTTATTGCAGCTATCCAGCTGATCAGACACAAATAATCATTCCATAGTCAAACTCAGTGTGATCACATTTTTCTCCATTCTGATGTTTGTAATAAATATTAACCAAAACTGTTGCTGAATCTCCATTATTTTATGCACTGTAGTATTGTCACATGTTTGGCTAACTGGATTAATGCATGCATGCCTGATTGACTGTTAAAATGATTGGTGATTGAATACATTACTTAAACCATTCTTAAATTTAACGGACTAACTCCAAATCTAGCCAAGCTAAAACTTTCATGCATGCAGAACATACAGTGGGATGATTCTTGTTTTGACAGCAAAATATGATAATAAATAAAAGCAGTCGTAAGAGAATGATCATTTACATTTTTTTTTTTTTTATGATAAAAATCTTTCTACCCCAAAAGCCTAATTTGACAGGAATTACAGGGTGTATAGTCTCTAAACTGATTTTTAATAAGTTTTAGATATAGTTATTTAGACAAATCATACAGTCTATGTAGTTTTATTGTTATAGTGTCTTGTTTTAGTCATAATGCTTTTTTTTCCTGTCATTGTAGAAATTCTTTGAACAGGTCTTTTGCTTTATATGGCTCTTCCTAGATTTTGTAAGGCACACAAAACAGAATATCCCATTTCTTCTTTACAGGTTTACAGGCTATTTTCTAGTTTTTGACACAGATTGTGTTTGTCACATACACCTACACTTTCACATGAATTGAAAAGGCATTCTATTTTGGATCTGTTGCTTTATGTGGTTAAAGCAAATGATATATGAGCGGCAGTTTGCCTTTCTGGTGTTCATTCAACTATCCAAGGCAGAAGCCATCTGGCCTGCACTGTGGAAAGAAGATACCAACTGTGTACTAGTCTCACTTACTTTATCCAGCAGACAGAAAACACCTCAGAGAGCAGGCTTTGGGGATTGTATCCAGGTACATCATGCTGCAAAAATGGCAGGAAGCAACATTTGGCATCTTTGGCTGTACAAACTGTCCAAGCATGCCAGGCAGATTGGCATAGCATTTACATTTTTTTTGTTGTTATTACATGAGAGTCTCCATCATGGTTTGTCACCCATTCACCATTAATCTTTGTCCTCAGTGAAAAACAGACATTTACATAATGTTTATAAAATGTGTATGACCGTGATGATTAGCGGTTACTCTCATTATGATATGCGTCAGATAGAAGACAGGTGACAGCTGTTCCAACTCTTTAGGGCCCTGAGACATCGTGACAGCATGCGCTAGCTTTAAAAGAGAGCAACTGTATAATACACAGAGCTGGGCGTGCATCAACCATATCCAGTTTCTGTATTACAGTGGAACCCGGTTATCTCGACCTCGGTTACCTCGACAACCCTTTTAAGTCGACGTTTTTGAAGTGGAACCGCCAAATTCTCGCTTTTTCTAAGCATTTTTTATCAGTTATGTCGACTTTTTTATGTCGCCGAACCCTGATATCTCGAGCACAAGGGGGGAAAAATTTGCCATTTAACGTCGGTTATCTCGGTGCAGCCGCAGAAGAAGGCCGGTGGGAAGGCACGTACCGGGAAACGCATGAGCGATAACAGCGACCGCCGTAACCCAACATATACCAACAATAACGGACGGTGAGAGTGTGAAAGTTTAAATAGAAGCTGGTGATGATGATAAAAGAGCACCATATGTGTGCGATTGAAGCGGAGCTTCAGAGAAAGCGGCCAAGAAAGCACCTGACACGCTGAAGGGAGCTGAAGGGGGCGTGGCAGGTGGATTCCTGACAGATAAACATGTACTGTATGTATTTTTATAGCATGCCTTCATCAAACAAATCACGGCAACGCTGTTGTGTAAAAAACCCCTTCAAAAACACGTGCATGCACATTCTCATTTAGTAACGCACATCATGTACATAAAGAAATTTCAAGCACGTTAATATACTGCCGCCATTTTGATTTTCGTTTATCTCGATCATCGGTTACCACAATGCTTTTTGGCAACCCCCTAGGACATCGACATAACCGGGTTCCACTGTATATGAGAGCATGACAATGAAATAAAAGCATGGCATCTTTATTTTAGGATTTACCTTTAATATCATAGAATAGTATATTTGAATAGCACACGCTATTTTTAAACTTGCATACTGTATTTATATTTCTATAATTGGTAGACACTAATCCAAAATGGCTCTCAACTGAGATCAAAACAGTCCAAAAGTAGAGCTCTCTGGCAGTCCTGGGATTGTATTATGTTATTATCATTCAAGTTTCTATCCAATAGAAATGATGTCCTTTCTATACTACAGATTTGTTCTAGAGAATAAATACAGTTATATAGTGGAGGTTTGCTGGTCCTGAGAATAAAATATCTTCTCCCAATATGTGCTCTTCAGGAATATGTGTTTTTCTGTTTCTGTCCTGAGCGGAGCATGAAAAGAAATGCATTCTGCCTGGCACATGCCCTTCTGTGTGTTTTTCTTCTAGCAATTACAGAGTGGGTTGGGGAGCATGAAAGAGAAAGTGAGAGAGTGCCTCAGTAGACATATATTTCAAATATAATAGCCAAGGTTTACCACATGTAACTAAGTGCCAAGCGCTTAGCATCAGCTACTTGTTTTTTCTTTTACAAAAACAAATATTCTTTTTTAAAGGAAAAGAAAATGTCTTCTAAATTCTGCAAACTCTGGGTCTTATTTGATTGCCTGCCTTTTGATTTTGTCTCTGATGTAAGCTATGTCTGACATCCACTTCTGTTTTGTCTTAACCTTTTATTCAAATACTTACCAGACTTTGTTTTTTACTGCAGTACCCTCCAATAAATGAAAAGCAGACAAAGATTAAAAGAAAAGGCAAAAGCTATCTAACAGCTGCAAATGATTAATTTAATTTCAGCATTTTTATAGGGCAAGGTGCTCAGACTGAGATCAATGAGGACAGTCAGCATGTCCCATAGTGAAGCAGGAGGGTGAATGTGTGGTACTCATTAGGATTGTGTGATGCAGGCTTTACTGTCTGCTACCATGCAGAGCGAATGCTTCTCGCATGGGGCTTAATTACAGCTGAGGAAAGCAAAAATGTTATTACGATCCTTCACATATCCTATACCTTATTTGTCCAAACTTGGTGCATGACTAAATTGATGTCTTTGATTGTGAATATGGCAAATAATTTACCAGCATGCCAGGATGTGGTTTAGTCTCCTGTAATCCCATACCACAATATTCATTATGTACAATAATGTGTACTTCTTTGTGACATTGATTCCTCAAGGTGTGTCTGGTCATACTCTGTAAGGCTGCTACCATGCTATCATGCAGCTTCTAATAGAACTGCCCAGACCTAATATTATTCATATATACTACAGTATTTTATTATACACTGCCTGGTCATAATGGTCACTGTTTGGATATACAAGCATATAAATAAGGGCATACATTGGATTATTATAGCATTGATTTAATATGTTTCATTTGGCAATGATTATTTGAACATGACTGATGCAGTCTTACTCGACAGGGACATGGTTAAGTGTGAGAAAGTTGAATGGAATAAGGGAGAATTCTTAATTGTCCCTTCAACCTTTCTTGTTAATGTTGTCTCTGCACACCATAATATGCTCAATAGCCATCAGAACAAATAGCTGGATGCTTTTGTCTGTATGTAGATGGAGACTTTAACAAGGCAACTTGGAACAGGTCATAGTAAAGGTCCACCAATATATCTTTTGCCCCCCCCAGGGATGGAAAGTCACTGGACACAATTAAGTAAACCCACTGTAGCAGGGTTACAGTGGTGCTACAGAGCCTACAGGGCCAATGCCTCTGTTTTTTATTATTTGACCACAGCACTACTTTTGGAATTACTCAATGTATACAAAAGTATGTTGCAAGAAGCACCAGTATTGTAAGAGGTCTGGTGCTGCACTGCCCAGTCAGAAGCTCTCAGACCACACTGAGTAATACTAAATTAGACATGTTTCACTCTGGTTCATAACAATGGAGCTGTAAGAAAAAAAGTGGAAGGACAGCTCGGGAAACATAGCAGGGTCTACAGATCATTACAGGCTATAGAGGACTATTATCATTCCCTTCCAGCTAAGCTATATATATATATATATATATATATATATATATATATATATATATATATATATATATATATATATATATATATATATATGTATTGTGTTAGTGGGAATGAAGGAATTTGGAGTTATTTTAGATTTTTATTCATTGTTCATTTTGTGTCTCACTGCAGGTGTTTACAGCAATGAGGTTGTGGTTCCAGAACATGTTCAAGTTGTGCTCGGAAAGAATGCCACACTAAGCTGTAAAGTAGACGTAGGTGCCAACCTCACCTTGACGCAAAGTTCCTGGGAGCGCAGCTTGCCCATGGGCTCTGTCACAGTGGCAGTATTTAATCCACAGTTTGGCATCTCCATATCTGAGGAATACATAAATCGGGTCCATTTTGTCAATCCATCAGTAGAGGATGCCTCCATTGTATTGGAGGGAGTAGGCTTTGCAGATATTGGTTCCTATATTTGCAAAGTGGTCACCTTTCCACTGGGTAACTCACAGGCCTCTGCAGTTGTTGACATCATGGGTATGTTGAGTTTCAATTAAATTCTATTTGTATAATTTTAATTGTAAACAATGTCACAAAGCAACTTTATAGGAATTTGCAAACAGATATACACTAGATCCTTAATAAGTAAAAGTCAGAGAGGTTATAGACATTATATGAGAATAGCCATAGTTGGTTAAAATGGAATTTGATTTAATATTGAGAGAAATTTTTCTTTATGTACAACTAATAATAAATCTCTAAATCTTTATGAATATTAATTCCACACACATTTTTTTTCATTTGTGATCCTTTATTTCACTGATAGACATTTACATTTATGGTATTTAGCAGATGCACTTATCCAGAGCACCTTACAACTAAGCAGTTGAGGATTAAGGGCCTTGCTCAAGGGCCCAGCAGTAGCAGCTTGGTGGTGCTGGGATTTTAACCTATTACCCTTTAGATCCAGAGTCCAATCCCTTAACCACTGAGCTACAAACTAGAACAATACATGCTTTGAATTTACATTTACAACATTTAGCAGATGCCCTTATCCAGAGCGACGTACATCTCATTCATAGAACTGAGTAGCTATGAGGTTAAGGGCCTTGCTCGCGATCTTCAAATTGCCTTTACCATTAAACTCCCACCTCCTTCCTCATGCCCACTCTTAATCATTACTTTTATTGTTTTTCCCAATATACACATGCCTGGTCAAATTGTTGGACAATTATTGGGGTTCTAAGATATTAACAGGTTGTGCAATAACAAGAACAAAAACTAGTTAAAAAATAATAAATAAGGGAAAACAACACACATTGTTATTTTTCTCCTTACTGTTAAAGAACTAGTAAAATACCACATTTGAGAGCAACCTTCCAACTCCCAGAATGAGATTAAAAACTAAGCTGAGGGACACAATCTACTACTTCTTTCTAAAACAAAAAAGAAGCGGAAGGGACCCCTTCTGTATTGTTCACTCTTTCCACTTCCAGACAGGAAATGTGTATCCTGTTCCTTTGGAAATGTGCTACACAACCCTATTCCCTTTCCTGTCAAAATGTGCAGTTTCTTTTCATTCCACTCAAATTTGCTCTTTAAAGTGGCAGAAGTGGCAGTGATCACACCTGCATGGCTTCTGTATGTTTAGGCTAGGACAAAATCGGGGCTAGATGAATCCCAGGCTAGTGTGTGCTACTACAGCAGTAGAAAGGTTATATAAAGTTATTATACAGGTGCATCTCAATAAACTAGAATATTATTAAAAAGTTGATTTATTTTAGTAATTCAATACAAAAAGTGAAGCTTGTATATTATATAGATTCATCACACACAGACTGATATATTTCAAGTGTTTATTTTTTTATTATTGATGATTATGTCTTACAGCTAATGAAAACCCAAAATTCACAGAAAACTAGAATATTGTGGAAAAAGTTCAATATTGGAGACTCGTGGTGTCACACTCTAATCAGCTAATTTAATTCAAACACCTGCAAGGTTTCCTAAACCTTTAAATGGTGTCTTATTCTGGTTCAGGCTACACAAACATGGGGGAAGACTGCTGACTTGACAGTTGTCTAGAAGACGATCATTGACACTCTGCACATGGAGGGTAAGACACAAAATGTCATCGCTAAAGGAGCTGCTGTTCACAGAGTGGTGGTAGAAAAAGGTGACACGAAGCCCATTCAAGAATTTGGGGAGATTCACAAAGAGTGGACTGCAGCTGGAGTCAGTGCTTCAAGAGCCACCACACACAGACGTATCCTTGGGCTACAACTGACGCATTCCTTGTCAAGCCACTCCTGAACCAGAGACAACATCAAAAGAGTCTTACCAGGGCAGGGGACAAAAAGGAATGGACTGTTGCTCAGTGGGCCAAAGTCGTCTTTTCAGATAAAAGAAAATTTTGCATTTAATTTGGAAATCAAGGTCCCAGAGTCTGGAAGAAGAGAGGGAGAGGCACAGAATCCAAGTAGCTTGAGATCCAGTGCAAAGTTTGCACAGTCAGTGGTGGTTTGGGAAATCATGTCATCTGCTGGTGTTGGTCCACTGTGTTTTATTAAGTCCAAGGTCAGCACAGCCATCTACCAGCAAGTTGTAGAGCACTTCATGCTTCCCTCTGCTGACCAGCTTTATGGAGGTGCTGGTGTCGGTGTGTTTGACTAGCCAGCAAACTTACCAGACCTGAACCCTATAGAGAATCTGTTACATAACCTGTTACATAAAATAAGTGTTTATTTCTAAATCATATTTGACTAAACCTTTGTGCATTTGGCAATTGGTGAAGAGGATAAAAAAAACACAAGTTGTCCACTGTATTAAATCGAAAATCAAAAAGATTTAATAAATAAAAATTCCAAAGCAGCAACTGAAAAGGCCTAGTTGTCACTGACTTTTAGTCAGGACTATGGAACAGTAAAAAGCAGTTGACCAGAAGATCTCAAAGACTTGAAGGCAGAAAACAGATGGATGGTCAGTAATGCAGTCTTGGGACTGCTCTAATATCAGATACTAGGATCTTATACTGGATTAAAAAATTGTCAGATCTGGATCCCTAATCAGCCGACCAAACCCATTGCAATGGATTGTTAAAATGGAAAGACATCAGTTTTTTCAGAAGCTAAGTTTAAAATCCAGGAGCACCCACAACAGCATACCCGCTCCAGAAGCAACCCCAACCCGTCGCTAGCCTGCGACCAAAGCAGATGTAGGGAATTAAAGTTATTCTTTATTCATCATTAGTTTCTCCATGGTGTTTAAACTAAATTTGTACTGATCCCTGTGTGGCATAACAGAAATTATTAAATCCCAATAATACCTGGTTCACTGAATGAGAGGGATGTTTATTAGGGTGAGAACAATTTCCTGATGTGTATGCCCTGTAAATTAACATGAACAACCGACATAAAATATGCAGTGTCTGCTGTCTCAAAGAAAGTGTATGCATTGTTTGCACTACATTGTTCCTATATAGACTGGTAATGTGGTAGGTGAGAGCCTGCTAAACTGGGAAACAAGGGGTGTATTCCATCTGTTTATTGCATATTTTAATAATTGTTTTTGATTGCAGTGTTGATAATCAATTTACAATTAATATTCTTTTTGCTGTGTCTCTCTTTTAGTTGAGCCCAAAGTATATGTGTTAGCGGGTTCGGTTCCTCTGGTGGATGGTAATGTGGAGGGTGTGGTGGCAACATGCATGGCTGAAAGGGCGCGCCCCCCAGCTGATGTCTTCTGGGAGGCAGAGCTTGATGGACGTTCTGAGCAGATCATGCAGGCTGAAGCTGATGGCACTACGTCCACTCAGGTGAACTATATCTGGGCACCCAGCAGCCATGCCCTTAACCATGCCCTCACCTGTGTGGTACGCCACCCTGCCCTTGCCATGGACTTGCGCATTCCCTATGTGCTCAACATACAATGTGAGTTGGCCTCTCATTGCTGATCTTATGAGCTTTTATTTGGAACCTGCCATTATTAGTTTGAATAGTGTATAGCATTCCAGTGTGTCTAATAAACTATTCAATGGTATTTACATATGTGTGTGTTTCATGACCATTAGGAAGGTATATGAATAGACTGTACAGACTGAATAGATAAATAAATATTAATATGAATTGGATGTGCACTATTCATAATGTACAGCCATGCATTTCAATGGAAAAAAAAATCAAACCAGTGAATAACCAGCCATTTTTACTAAGGGCTCAAGCAAGCTCAAGTATCAAGAACAGAGCTTTATCAGTGTAAACACGTGGTGGTGCTTACTAACTGCTTATTAAATGGCAGGGTGGTTTGATGTTTTTAGTCACACTGTGTGAGTGTGTGTGTATATATATATATATATATATATATATATTATTTATATATTTTTTTAACATGAGTGTGACATTTAATAGAAATGTACAAAATGTTATATTTTCTTTGGCGTCCTTGAAGAACAGCAACAATTCTTCGAGACATTGAAAGTACAAGCTGACGACATACAGCTACAGCTACAGATATATTTCTCGATTCTTGAATAATGAGGTCTTTTAGATTCTGGATGCAGGATAGAGAATGACTTTCAACTTGCATTTTCAGAAGTCCCCACAAGTGATCTACTGGGTTGAGATCTGGTGACATGCTTGGCCACTGAATTACTTTCGCCCTGTTCATGATGCTGATTAATGAAATGCAATGTTAATGTTGGATGTTATCATGAGAAATCTGTCAGGGTGTACTCACTTATGTTGGACACTATAAACTAAATAAAAACAAACACAGACACACACACACACACACACACACACACACACACACACACACACACACACACGTCTGTCTTGCTGTCTCTCTCTCTCTCTCTCTCTCTCTCTCTCTCTCTCTCTCTTTTTCTCTCTCTCTCTTTTTCTTTCTGTAGCCTCCTGCAGTGAAGAAAGCGCTCAAGAAAACCACAGTTTCATAAATTTTAAAGCCCATATCAAGCCAATTGAAGTTGAATATATAATATATGTAGTTGAGTGTAGTGAATATATTGTTCACCTGACACAGTTAGTAAATGACTGATTGTGTTTAAATGAGAGTTTAGAATGTCCTTTGCTCTGTACTAATAAAAAAAGCAATGGTATTGCTAGTGTTTGTGGACTCCACTTTCATTTGCAATGTTTTTATGAAGTATAATTTTACTATTCCTTGATTGTTCTTTGTACAGATTTTAGCATCCTAAACGTCTTCCTCATTCCTTTTATTAAATTTAAATGAATTCAGTTTCATTTGTATTGTGCTTTTAACAATGGACTTTGTCCCAAAGCAGGTTTACAGATAAATAGGCTATATGGTTTGAATTTATATATTTAGAAGGTAAACCAAATAACTGTATTTCCCAAAGTGTAAATATCCTGAAGTATTTGTCTTACAGTAATAGGTGATGGATCCATTTTCATTACCTTATTATTTTCAGTTCCTCCAGATGTAATGGTTGTAGGCCAGGATGATGTTTGGTATGTGGGACAAGAAAACGCAAAGTTGGACTGCAGAGCAAATGCCAATCCTCCTCCCCATCACTTCTTCTGGACCAGGTACTGTCATAAATATGTTGAGTTTTTACAATGTCCACACTTCATGTGTTTAAAGTACAAAGCCATCCATTTTCTGAATGTTCATTAACAAAATTACTTTTTCTCTGGAGAAGAGTTTAAAACGGGAACCTTTTTTTTATCAGGCTCAACATGCCTATGCCTGCAGGAGTTAAGACGATAAACAGCAGTCTGGTCTTCACTCATCCGCTGCAAAAAAATTATTCTGGAACATATAGGTGTGAGGTTCAGAACGAGGTTGGACTACATTCTCAGGAGGTACACATCTGGATACATGGTAAGATAAGATTTCATCTGCTTATGCATTTCAGGGCCAATTGAAATTAATTAAATTAAATATTTGTAATTAAATCATAGGAACTTACTAAAAAGTTTGTTTGCTGAAATAACATCAGCGGGTTTCTGTTTTTGCTTTATGTTTAAATGTTTTTAGACATTACAAAATAAACATTTGTGTTCTGGATTTGGTGGTTAAAAAAAAAATACACCTCTGTCATGTCACACATTATGTCTCATCTTATTTGTTTGAAAAGGTCAGATTGTGTTGGAGTGACTAGTCAGAGAGAATAGTCACAAGTACAGCATTTGTACAGCTTGCAATCATAAAGAAGGGCAGTCTTCATTTCTCTCTATTCTCCATCTACTCTATAAAGCACAACACACTTATTTGTATTTACTCTTCCACCAGATCCCCAATCTACTTCTTCTGCCCTCACAACTACCAGTGGAATCATTCCTGGTCTCTCTAGCTCATCACCGACACATTTTCGTGCCCGTTTCACCTCTCCAACATTGGCATCACTGCATGATGGTACAATGGGCACTGTGGTGGGCAGTGCTGTAGGAGGCATACTGGTTCTGGTTTTTCTGCTGTGCATTGTGTTGTTATGGTACATCCGTCAGCACCGTACATTCCGTGGTGATTACTATACCAAACAGTACATTGGGCCTTCATACATGCAGAAAGAGTCCCTTGAGCTTCAGGACACCTTTAGAGATGACTCACCTAACTACAACGAAGATCTGAAACACACACCTGATGATGATGATGATGATGATGATGGGGATACACAGATCTACCACAGTTACACAAAAAACAATAATGACTGGGATGATTGTTGCACAAAAAATTCGAACATTAGCACAATTGGGAACAACAGCACCCCCTACCTGCAGGAGAAGAGGTGCGATATTGCCACAGACTGTGAATATGTGTCTCATAAGGACGGCTCTGTGATCTCTCGTAGAGAATGGTATGTGTAATTATTTGAAATAGTTAATGTAAGACACGATTTTGCAGAATACAGTATTACCAAACTCTTCATTTAAAGGAAAGATTTTTAAAGTGTATGTCAGGGAAACTAAAAAGGCTGTTTTCTATTATCTTAATGATTCTTTTAGGGGGATGATATTGCACAGAATATGTTTGTGTTGCTTTTTGCATTTAATACCAAGAGAGAACAAATGGCTGCTTGGAATGCTGAAAACAAGCTGGAATATATTGCTCATTCCATGTGTCCTCGGTTAAAAATCAGGTTCAGTTTTCTTTTTCTTATTAAATTTTGCATAACAAATGCAAATAACTACATTGTTTTATTTGTATGTTGTATGAGTTTGTATATTTTTTCCATTGTTTTTAATATTATATTATATTATCAGTTCGATGTTCAAGTTCTGAAAATCTGCATATTGCACTCTTACTGATGTACATATGTATTTTCTCTCTTTTCACTTCACCTGTATTCATTTTTAACAATTAATGGAAAAACTTACTGATGAATGGGTTTCTTATCACTTGATGCCTGTTTTATATTTAGATGATTTAATGTTACATAAATCTTAGTGATGGTAAATAATTGGATCTCAAGAAAGCATGGTGCCCCCAATTGTAGGCATTTAGTTTGCAGTATAATCTGTGCCACCTTGTTGGAGATACTTACATTTTCCATATTTTTAAATGGCTGTAATTCAGCATGTCAGCTTTTTTATATTCTGCTGCATGCAGCACAGATTAACATGCAGGACTTCATTATCTGAATCCATTACTTAGTCAGTTGGTGTGTTTTTCAGATGTGTTGATATCAACCTTTTCAGTACTGATGTACCTGTCACTATGCCTATATATACTGTACATGCTTCTCTCCCTGGCTGCAGCTTAAGTATACTTACTTCAGAAACACGGTGTGATATCCCAGGCATTTACTTTGCTGACTATTCCAAGAAATGCATTAGACATCCAATAAACTGTGTTAAGTGGAGCATCATTAATATCAGCCTTCAGCACATTCGCTGCTGAGCTGCAATTCCCTATGACATTCTGATTGTAAGAATGCTTTAGTTGGGTTCCATCAGCACTCTATTCCAGGGTGGCGTTAATCGAAAAGCTGCAAGTAAATTGTAGCCTTGGGACTGCAATTGCTAAAAACAGTTTGCACTGAAATTGCCATAATACAATTTAAAGGTTTGATACAACTGTATGTGCAAAAACAATACAGAAAAATCTGCAATTCTCATACTCAAAAGTTGCCCATACGTTTCTGTTAAAACAATTGCACTTTGACTACAGCCAACAGTTATAGAAGGGAAATAATTTCTAATAGCACTATTCAGTATCACCAAGATGAGGATGGTTCCTTTTTGACTCGCGTTTCTTAGACGTCAACTCAGGGAATATTTCCTTGCCACAATCGCATCCTGCAGTATGCAGTGTAAAATTTCTATTTCGTAATTATATATTTCTCTAAAGCCACTTTCGGACAATATCCACTGTTAAAAAAAACCCTATACAAATAATATTTAATAACATTTAGAGAAACAGATATTGAGAACAGTGTGTAAGGCAGCAATATGGAGCTTTTATGTTCCACACGCTGTTGCATTGTTGCTAATAGCTCTTGCATGTGGCTCACTGCCAATTTCTTCACTCTGCATTCAGTCATGCAGGAGAGGAGCTTACCACTTCTTCCAAGAGGTTCCACAATAGGGTCTGCTGTTTGTTTGTTAAGAATGCTTCGCAACATTTTATTTTTAAATACATTAACTATAAAGTTCAAAATGTTAAACAATTGCTTTTAATTATGTAATGAAGTTTGACACAATAGTCAATTTGTCTGTTTGACGCACTGAATTATTGCAAGAATTTTAATGAGTTAAGAGACAAATTGTGCAAGATTAGATATTAGGGTAATATGTGGGGACATATTGGACATATGTGGGGTCACATTTAGAAGCTGATGACTTAAGGCAAGGAAACAAGTACATAATAATTCTTGCTTATTTAGGTCTTGGCATCAACATTAATAAAACACAGTTATTCACCTCGAGGTTTAGTTATGAAAAGACTGGCAGTAGTAGGCTTACTGGCAACTGCGACTTGCCACTCAGTTAGATTCCTGCACCCTTGCTGTCCTCTCCATTGATTTGCCAGCACCACATCTAACACAGCACATCTGCTGCATGTGCTGCTCAGGCTGCTTCACAAAGACAAACCTCCCATCAAAGGTTGAGGTTTTTAATTAAAGTTTCCCCACATTTGCTCTCTAATTAGCTTCTATCTACTTCAGCTTCAAATGTATGCATAAATGAAGGTTAGGAACAGCTATTTCAAAGAAGGAGTATTTAATCCTTTAACTAGCTCTGTATAAATTCTGCCTATGAAAGTCTATTTGTAAAAAAAAATCTAGTTCATTTGTTTTATATATGGTTTCACACTGGCTTGACTGGTTCGAGTTAGCAACATTTTTTATGTTTTTGCATTTGCTTTATTTAAGCTCCAGACCCACTGGACCCACTCTATTACATATAGCAGTTAACTGAGGATGAATGATTAAATGGATTGATATGTGTCTGAATGCCAATGAAAATCATCATATTTGTTTAGAGTATGTTTGTGTTTGGATGGTTTGTGCAATTTGTTAATGTTGAAATGTTGACTGGATATTTTGTACAGTAGTACTGTATAGTACTCATCAGGCAGTATGTATTGTATGTAAATATCTGGCAGGGATTTATGTGTCATTGGAATAAATATTATTTTTTCATTTTTCATTTGTAAGTCAAACAGCTGGTAAGTGAACTTGCGTGAGTGATGTGTTCTTATTTTAGATCTTCCTTTTTGTTTAGAGTGTACATAGTGTGTTTATTCTCAAATGAAAAACAGTGTATTTGTTTTAAGATGTTTTAAAAAATCCAAAAAAAAAAAAACAGGTTAGTATTATTTTGGGGTGTGACCAACAAACTGACACAACTGAGGGTTGTAACAAAACTGGAATTTTCCCCTGATTTCTTATCATGATAATTATAATTTAATTGATTGGAGATAAAATTTGATATAAGAAACATGGTGAATAATAAAAGCAAGCCTGCCTTTTATAATATGTTCTTCAAATCATTTATGGTATTGATCTTTAGGAGGAAAACTGTATGACAGACGTGCACCACAGAAAATATCTATAATGTCTTGTAATGTCTATAAATCTGGCTTGATCTGTAAGTATGTGCCATAAAAACACACAAGAGGATGTAGATTATGTTAACAAAAAAAAAGCCATGTCTAATATCACTTGCCTTGATTTGTTGATTTTTTCTTCTAATAGAGTATGCTCTCTATTAATAAAAAGGAAACATCAAAGCTGTGATCTATCAGACTTGCCAAAAGAGGCTCCACATATTCAGATTTAGCGATAACTAAAGAAAAATGCATGCTGGTGCTTTGTTTTGGGTTTGTACAATTAAGTCAAATGTAGAGTTAATCATGTGCTTCTGCACTTATAGTAAGTATAAATATATAAATGCAGGTGCTCCATTTTCCCCATTGTTTAGTTGCCTATAGAGTGAGGTGACAAACCTTCTATATGCAGCCACGTTTCTAATAAGTTTCACAAAATAGAAATTCAATTCATTTTTATTTGTATAGCACTTTTAACAATGAACATTGTCTCAAAGCAGCTTTACACAGATAATGTGGCGATAAAAAATAAATATGTTCTTTATAAGTGTAAGTTTGTCCCTGATAGCGACTGTGGTAAGGAAAAACTCCCCGAGATGGCAGAAGGAAGAAACCTTGAGAGGAACCAGACTCAAGAGGGAACCCATCCTCATCTGGGTTGCACCAAATGTCTGAAAGCATTTTTATGACCTGTAACACTTTTCAGAATTGGTTTGTGGATCATTTGAGGTTTCTTAATTCACTGGAACATTTAGGCTTCGGAAGAACAGCATTTGGACAAATAGAAAAATGAAAAGCTTTGGATTTTTGATTAACTATTAATTACTACATTTTATAGTAATTTTGCATTAGCAAAAATCTTTCATTTATTAAAATAGTTTGCTGCAGAACTGGTGCCTACTTCTTTTCGCTTTAGAATTAACAAGAAAAATTGTTGGGTCAGGGATGTCCAAACCTATTGTAGTAAATAGTATAAAAACAGGGCAAACGTTTTAATCATTTGTAATGTGTAATAATTTCTGCATTTCTGAGTAGAAAGCTCAGAATTCTTTTACATGCATTATAATGAAAATTTAATATTTGTCAGTAAAGTCATATATATAATATTTCAGGCAAAAAACACATAATGAAGGCTGTCAATTATTACCTGCAAAAAAACAGAGGCAAGTTTATTTCTGTAGCGCTTTTCACAACAGACATTGTCTCAAAGCAGCTTTACAGAAATCAACAGTTAAGGTGAATGATGTGTATTTATCCCTGATAAGCAGCCACCAAACTGTGGCAAGGAAAAATTTCCTTAGATGTTATGAGGAAGAAACCTTGAGAGGAACCAGACTCAAAAGGGGAACCCATCCTCATTTGGGTGACATCAAGAGTTTGATCATAAATCATAAATCAACAATACATAACACTGGAGAGTGAGAACTAACATGAGCACTGGAGTATAAGATTATAAGTAAATGTTCTTTCTACAGTCTTTGGTATAAAAGTAGGAGCTACTGAGCTCAGCATTTGTGATCATCACAGATCCAGCAACAGCTTCTCCATGCCAGAGCCTTTAAACACTCCAGGAGGTCCAATGTCAAACTCCACACATGTGTAACAATCAAAGTCTCCAAAAAGACTTGGCAGAATCTTGTCTTTTCAATTTGACTGCAATGGGTAATCACACCAAATATAACAGTAAATATCCTTGAAATACTTGTTAACTGCTCTTTATTATAGTGTCGATAGATGTAGAAATGTGTAATTTGATTAATTTTGAAAGAACACACACACACCAAACTTGTCACAGCATATTACTGAGCCCACATTTAGTACTAATCAGCACCTCTTCTGTCATTAGGAGAGACCTTACATCAGCACTAGTCTACTATACAGCACCAACTGACTCTGCTTTTCTTGTTTTTATTGACAGACAGGGGTGTCAGTATCAGAGGGAATTCTTGAATGATCCTTTTTTTTTTTGATGATTCAATGAGAAACGTATCACTCAATATACAGTATACACTAAAGTCAGAGGTGTCCTATACCTTTCCCTATAATGCACCAAAAAATATAACTTGAACAAGGGCCATGGGCTGAAAAGAAATGTTGCATTATACAAACATTATATTAACATTACATTTCCCATTGTTCCTCTCATTAGGATTCTAGCTCAGTGAAACTTATAGTACATTAAGAAATAATCCAATAATTAGTTTAATGCCTAATACAGCTATTTACTTACTTCTGATTAGAGACATGAAGCTGGTCCTTATTTTTTTAAAGTTTTTTCAAATAGCAATCCACCCCCTTTTTTTTTTTTGTCTTTTCATATAATGTGGCATATTGGGCCAAATCAAACTTCATCATGGACCAACTTTGACTCATGGACCCTTTAGCTGAGTACCAGTTACAATGTTTTAGGAAATTTTAGTTCAGTTCAATTCTACTTGTATACCACTTGATTGCATTTATATCAAGAGGCACTGTCACAAAGCAACTTTTCCAAGGAATCTGTGGCTTGGTCTTTACTAAAGAAGAAAGTTAAATGTTAGCTCAGCAGAAAAGATGTTGGACTTCTGATCGGAAGGTCATGGGTTCAAATCCCAGAACCACTAGGCTGTCACTGTTGGCCCCTTTTTTTTTTCATTTATTTTATTTATTTTTTTATTTATTTATTTATTTTTTTATAGCTGTATAACACTAAGATAACTGTAAGTTGTTCTAAATAACAACTTAACTTTGTCTGCCAAAAGCCGTAAATGAAAATGAAAGACTCATGCTCATCTGGGTAGTTCTGAACAGTGTAATTAACAGCAATTGATTTTGATTATACTATAATGAACAAATAATATTAAATACTAATATTTAATATTTACTAATAATAAATGTACAAAAACGCTGAACAATCCTGAGATTCAAATCTAAATTTTGGTTCAAGTTCAGAGCACTCATTGGAAAGGCTGGTGCACAAAAACTAAATGTCAAGTCAAGTTTATTTCTATAGCGCTTTTCACAACATACATTTTCTCAAAGCAGCTTTACAGAATTTAACAGTTAAGGTGAATGATGTGTATTTATTTTTGATGAGCAGCCATGGTGAATAGTGTGAGATCATTTAGTACTCTATAGGTCATTAGTTTACATGTTTACATGTAGTATATTTATATGTAGGTGTAAAATGATGACACATTAAGTTTTAACATTACATGGCTTTATTAGACTCATTGCCATAGGCAGCCTGCTTCAAGCTTGATGAAGTATGAATAATTACAATAAATAATGCAGCTGAAAGTG